>WNWK01011992.1:0-61752 GCA_009830355.1 Cherax destructor
ACCTACTTCCTGAGAGTGTATTGACTCTTTTCCTTGAAGATGGACAGTGGTTGCAAGCCTCACTTCCAGTCAGGCTTGGGGGGCTGGGAGTACGCAATCTTCCCAGATTGCCCAACAGCTTTCCTATTCTCTTCCATATCATCAAATGAGTTAATAAAACAAATTCTTCCGGACAACTTCAGTGATTCAGCAGGAATACAGGACCCTAGCTACACCAGTGCCATCACTGAATGGGATGGCACTGGTACCCAGGGGGCCAATGCCGGGTCACCATTTGGAGAAGACCCGGGTCGGATGTACCGGCGAACATACAACAACAATGCATTGTTTGTAACAGCTTGACAAAGCTCCTGGAGAGCGAAACGTTGAAACAATAAAATGTCTCATTAGTTGCATTTGTGTCCTTTTACTTAACATATTGTCGGTAATTCTACCAATATTAATACAATGTATTCATGTTTGTGTTTTCTGTCAATGTATTCTGTCTATTAATAAAGTTCATATAGAATATAATAATATAGGGGATATATATATATATATATATATATATATATATATATATATATATATATATATATATATATATATATATATATATATATATACATATGTATATATAGGGAGGTACCACCTCTAGAACAGTGTCACTATAGTGACTGTCACTATCACAACCGCGAGGTAAAATTATGGGATAAATAATGAGAGCTTTCAAAATAAGTGATGCCAAGTCAATGATGATCCTCTTTAAGTCACTTTTTCTCTATTGGCTAGAATATTGCTGTATCGCTAAAGGAAAGCCTATAAATCTCTCCTTAAAGGAAATGTCGTTGTAATTAAGTCTTACAGCATTTCATGTGTCTTCTAACAATATTGGATACTTCCTCTTAATCATCATTCGACTAGTGAAGCACTTCTGTAACCCCTTTGGTTTCTATCATGCGTCTTATATAGTCCAAGTATGGAGTCAGCCTAGCAACTTCTCCCTTTAGCCTATTCTAAATATTCACTTCCATCCAAGATAGATGGGTTCCTTATGTCTACAGTGTATAATTTATGTATATATTTAACTTCCCAGGGTCCCATATAATTTAATCATTCTCTCTATTTTGTACGTTGGGACCATAGAGCATCTAAATCTCTTCTCTTCTACTGATGTGAGAAAAAGTTTTCCCTGGAAACTTTTTTTTTCACATCAGTAGAAGAGAGAAGATTTAGATGGAGAGTATTCAGATAGGCAGCTGATGCTGTTTATTTCGGTGTTTTGATTTCCCTTCGACTGTGACCCTTCCAATAAGAATGAGACGGCTGCCCCAGCCGTCACCAACACAGCAGAGTGAGTCTCCTTTACTGTGGCATCAGAACACTCAGGACGGACGTTGTTATTCAAGTCCTAGGCTAGTGGATGTTACCATATAACAGCAAAGTAGGGTAACAGACCGTAACAATGTTACCAGATAACAGTTTTACTCTCTCCCTGACATATCCTTTAGAATTCATTTAGCTTTTATTGCACATAACAGTTACACGGTGCGTTTACTAAAATAATTTGGTTTAGGAGAATGGGTAAAATGAAAGTTTTTTCAAGAGAAATATGTGCTAAAGCTTTTCATTTATTTTATTTTATTTTTAATTAAAATGAAGGATATATTGACTGTTTAATTCATTACAGAATTATTAAAATATTTTTTAACGTAGATAAACAAATTATTATAATATATTTGCATATGGAAACATAGTTTGTACTTGTATATTCTCCTTTATAAAAATATGCTTGTAGAGAGAGAGAGAGAGAGAGAGAGAGAGAGAGAGAGAGAGAGAGAGAGAGAGAGAGAGAGAGAGACCCAATTCGTAGCATCCAACAATTCTCACAATCCCGCAAACCGCCCTAACAGAATCACTATCTACCCTTGGAAGAATAGCAATCGTTTAGCACGGGACTGTACCTGTGTGTTGACTCTGACTGACTCCTACATCTGTCAAAGCGGAGGGCAACAGGGAGGTGCTGTGGATCACAGGGCGGAGTAGACGACCAGCAAGAATAGATTTAAGTCATCAGTGTCAATTTGTTCCGGTGAGATCGGAGACCCTGGGATCATGGGAAAAGAATGACATACGTTTTTTTTTTTTTCCAAAGGACTGGGTTCCAGAATCATTGACTCCAGTAAATACCCAGAGGTAGCCACTCTCATGTCCCAGCGTCTCAATCACCTGCTTTGTATATTTTGATTAATTCCTTTTAGTAAGTGGCCATGAATGTTTTAATTAGTTCATCTTTGGCTTTCAGTGGTCGTTTTATTGTTTTGTTAAAGTTACCATTAGCTTTCTGCGTTTGGAATAAGTATATGTATCATCTAAGAGATTATTAATTTTACTTTGGAAAAATAAATAATTTCTCAGATGATACAGATACTTATTCCAAACTTAGAAAGAATCTCTTAGAGTCAGTTAATAGTAATTTTAATAATACAATAATTACAGTAAAGATTATTACAGTCAAACCGAAAAAAAGCCTTGAAGAAAGATTACAATATTAATATAGCATCAGAATTGTACAAGAGTCTAATGCTCTGTTTATTCATGTGAGAGATTTTAACCACCCAAATGATTTTCAAAAGGCCAAGAAACTTGTATCAAACAGGTCTATGGTTGAGAGAAATATAATTGAATCAATTTTCATAAAAGAGAATATTAGTTCAGGGTTATATAAATTAGATTCATTGATAATTAATAAAATTTGTGAGGAATTTAAACTATGCAAGACAGGTCTTACATATGTGATAAATGGTTTTGAAAACCGACAACTTGAAGAATTGAGACATGCAACATATGGGAATCTTTGTTGAATAAACGTTTTGCCACACAGTGGCTTCATCAGTCCAATACAAAGCAGGAAGGTAAAAGGAGAGGAAGAGTTTGAGGTAATCAGTCCATCACTCTTGTAGGAAGTCACTTCCTGTGTATAGTTCAGCAAGGCTGAGGGACTAATTACCTAATCTTGAAAAAGCCACTGATTGGCGAAACGATTTCAGAGTTTAACACCAACATTATATTCTCGAAACCTAGAATATCGAAAGGAATGCGACCCGTTATACGGGGGCGAAATGTATTGGAATTATAGCTCGATAGAATTCAGAGCATAAAAGTAATGTATAAGTAAAAAACAATTATTGTACAATACAATGTAAAATTTAACAAACATAGTGCACATTAAAGCTAGATAGAGAAAATCCAATTAATAGATTTATAGGAACGGCTGTCGTTTGCATAAAAGTTCATTAAAACTGTTTTGGTAATTCACTTATGTAAAATATGAAACTGTTAATGTAACTAGGCCAGGGGGGTTTGAAACTTTTTGGAGCCTCGAAACCTTTTTTGTTAAGAGTAAAATTATGGAACGTTATCCAAGAGATGCGGCATTAATAATAAAAGCCAAATGGTATAACTTTCAATCACTTTTGTTGAGCAGTAACTGAAATAACAGGAAGTTGCTAGTGTATTTTTATAGCCATTATACACAAATTAAAGAAATAAAAAAAAATTTCCCATGAATTTAAACACTTTTTTTTAAAATACTCAGTACATTTGTCTTTTAAGTAGGGATGTTTAGTTTGAAGAAGTATCGAAATTTTGCAAGACTGAGACAGTTGTTACTGATTACTTGTACACAATCAACTTACAATCCACTTGGAACATCTTCATGACTGGTCTAAGAAAACCAACCCTTATAAAACGTCCCTATTACCGTATATTTGCTTGCGTTTAAATGCTCAAAATTAATGTCATTTGTTTTGCGTAGTTGCTTTTTCGTGCCCCTTTACATATTTTTGTTTATTTACACCGTTTCATTAGGAAAGAAAATGACTCAAATGCATGTTAATAAAACACCTTTCATTTTCGGTAAAATGAAAGGTGATTAAGCGTAGACAGTGTTAGAAAAACTGACACATGTAGTTTCACACTGATGATTTGCTAGCCTACTAAAAATATTAGCCTATTAGTTTAGTTACATGTAACGAAAGACAAGAGTCCGGTGGAGGCGTTCCTCTGTGATCGTATTTGATTTGATTGATTTTATATATATATATATATATATATATATATATATATATATATATATATATATATATATATAAAGTAGTGAGATTCCAAGCGTTTATGTGATTTCTTACTAATAAACAATATCTCGTTTAGGTAAACTGAGAGTTCATGTGTCACAGCACAATAACTAAAGTAAACCTGGGGTTTATCTTATATCCGCAGGAATCAGACGTCACGGTATGGGTAAATGTGGTCGCAAGGACAAGGTTGGAGGGTGTGGTATATCCTGTCATCCTGCTTGCAATTTGGTAGGTATGTGCACTCACATAGCTGTACACACCTAGCAGTTGTCACCTACCTGTAGCCGTACTCATTTATCTGTATTCACTTGTACTCATCTATCTGCTTGGTGGTGTTTGTAGGGTTAATATATAGGTCCTGACCCAGCCTCTTATCTCTTACTTGCAGGCTCCCTTTGCTTCTAACCAGTTCATCGCTTCTTTGGAACTATTAATGTTATTTGTCTACACCTCCTTCTATTCCATTCGTTCCTCTTAATCTTCATCCTGAGACTGAAAATAAAATTCCTAACTTCCCTGTTACTCAGACATCTTCAGCCATGATTTATGTGTCCTACCTCTCTGTCTTCGCATCTCAATTTGTCCCAGTTTTCCAGTGACTCATTGATAAAGCTCTGGGCTGGAGGTCAGAGAACTGATGGACTAGGGGATTGAGTTTTCGAATTCCAATGAGCAGGATAACACAGCCAGGAGCCACGGGAGCCACAGGGAACAGGAGCTGTGAATCGATCCCTGCAACCACAACTAGGTGAGTACACACACACAAACCAAAGAAACGACAAAGAAGTATGTGAATAGCTAAACAAGAGATTTATAGACTACAGTTGCCCGGAATGGTAGGGTACATCAAAGGCGGTGGGACCGGTCAACATCTCTCCGTGGGTCCTATGGAAACAGGACAACAACCTGAGGTGTAGAAGACAGCAAATGTAGTCCCATTCTTTAAGAAAGGAGACATGCAAGTAGCATTTGACTAAAGACCAGTGTCACTGACATGTATAGTATGCAAAGTCATGGAGAAGATTATCAGGAAAAGACTGGTGGAGCACCTAGAAAGGAATGAGCTTATACACGATAAACAGCACGGTTTCAGGGAGAGGAAATCCTGTGTCACAAACCTACTAGAGCTTTGCGACAAGGTGACAGAAGTAAGACAAGAGAGAGGGGTGGGTAGAGTGTATTTTCTTGGATTGTAAGGCTTTCGACACAGTTCCAAACAAGAGATTTTGCAAAAGCTAGAGGAGCAGACAAGAATAAAGTTAAGACACTGTAGTGGATCGGAGAATATCTGACAGAAAGGAAACAACGAGTGATGGTACGTGACGAAGTGTCAGCGGGGTTCCACAAGGGTCAGTCCTAGGGCCGGTGCTGTTTCTGGTATATGTGAATGCCATGAGGGAATGGATAGAATTAGAGGTGGCCTTGTTTGCAGACGACGTGAAATTAATGCGGAGAATTCAAGTGAATGAGGATCAGGTAGAACTTCAGAGGGATCTGGACAGGCTGCAAGCCTGGCCCAACAACTGGCTCCTGGAGTTTAACCCCATCAAGTTCAAAGTCATGAAAATTGGGGATGGTCAAAGAAGACCGCAGACAGAGTATTGGCTATGGGGCCAAAGATTGAAAACCTCACTCAAGGAACAGGATCTTGGAGTGAGCATAATACCGAGCACATCTCCTGAGGTGCACATCAGCCAAATAACTGCTGCAGCATATAGGCGCCTGGCAAACGTAAGAATAGCGTTTAGACATCTTAACAAGCAATTGTTCAAGATTCTGTGCACCGTGTACGTCATATTGGAGTATGCAACACCAGTTTGGAACCCACACCTGGTCAAGCACGTCAAGAAATTAGAAAAAGTGCAAAGTTTTGCGACAAGACTAGTCCCGGAGCTAAGGGGCATGTGCTACGTGGAGAGGTTAAGGGAAATCGACCTAACGACATTGAAGGACAGAAGAGATAGGGAGGACATGATAACGACACAAAATACTTAGAGGAATTGACAAGGTGGATAGGGACAGGATGTTTCAGAGATGGGACACAGCAACAAGGGGTCACAACTGGAAGATGAAGATTCGGATGAGACACAGGGATGTTAGGAAGTTTTTCTTCAACCATAAAATTGCCAGGAAGTAAAATATTCTGGAGAGTGATGTAGTGGAGGCAAGATCCATACCTAGCTTTATGAAGAGAAGTGATAAAGCTCATGGAGAAGGGAGAGAGTGGACCTAGTGGCGACCAGTGTACACACACACACACACACATGTAGTCCCAATTTTTAAGAAAGGAGACAGACATGAGGCATTAAACTACAGACCTGTGTCACTGACGTGTATAGTATGCAAAGTCATAGAGAAGATCATCAGGAGGAGAGTGGTGGAGCACCTAGAAAGACACAAGCTTATAAACGACAACCAGCATGGTTTCAAGGAAGGAAAATCCTGTGTCACAAACCTACTGGAGTTTTATGACAAGGTAACAGAAGTAAGACACGAGAGAGAGGGGTGGATAGACTGCATTTTTTTGGACTGCAAGAAGGCGTTCGACACAGTTCCTCACAAGAGATTAATGCAAAATCTAGAGGATCAGGCACACGTAACAGGAAAAGCACTGCATGGTACGTGACGAGATGTCAGAGTGGGCACCTGTGACGAGTGGAGTTCCACAAGGGTCAGTCCTATGACCTGTACTGTTTTTGGTATATGTGAATGACATAACGGAAGGGATAGACTCAGAAGTGTCCCTGTTTGCAGATGATGTGAAGTTAATGAGAAGAATCAAATCAGTCGAGGATCAGGCAGGACTACAAAGAGACCTGGACAGGCTGCAAGCCTGGTCCAGTAACTGGCTCCTTGAATTTAACCCTGCAAATGTAAAGTCATGAATATCGGGGAAGGGCAAAGAAGACCGCAGACAGAGTATAGTCTAGGTGGCCAAAGACTGCAAACCTCACTCAAAGAAAAAGATCTTGGGGTGAGTATAATACCGAGCACATCTCCTGAGGCACACATCAATCAGATAACTGCTGCAGCATACGGGCGTCTGGCAAACCTAAGAATAGCTTCCAATACCTCACTAAGGAATCATTCAAGACTCTGTATACCATATACGTCAGGCCCATACTGGAGTATGCAGCACCAGTTTGGAACCCACACCTGGTCAAGCACGTCAAGAAATTAGAGAAAGTGCAAAGGTTTGCAACAAGACTAGTCCCAGAGCTAAGGGGATTGTCCTACGAAGAAAGGTTAAGGGAAATCGGCCTGACGACACTAGAGGACAGGAGGGTTAGGGGAGACATGATAACGACATATAAAATACTGCGAGGAATAGTTAAGGTGGACAGAGACAAGATGTTCCAGAGATGGGACACAGAAACAAGGGGTCACAATTGGAGGTTGAAGACTCCTATGAGTCAAAGGGATGTTAGGAAGTATTTCTTCAGTCATAGAGTTGTCAGGAAGTGGAATAGCTTAGAAAGCGACATAGTGGAGGCAGGAACCATACATAGTTTTAAGACTAGGTTTGATAAAGCTCATGGAGCAGGGAGAGAGAGGACCTAGTAGCAATCAGTGAAGAGGCGGGGCCAGGAGCTATGACTCGACCCCTGCAACCACAAATTGGTGAGTACAAATAGGTGAGTACACACACACACACGCGCGCGCGCGCACTCACACATACATACATATATATATGTCGTGCCGATTAGGTAAAACTTGCGATTTTGGTTTAAATAGCAACGCTCTTCTTGCCATATAAGACAAGCGAAAATTTGTGTATGCAATAATTTCGCAAAAATCATTCTGAACCTAACGAAAAAAAATATATTTCATTGTGTTTGTATGTTATTAAATTATTGTAAACGTATCTAAAATATATTTAGTTGGGTTAGGCTTAATTAAATTGCGCTTGTTATAATAAGGTTAGGTAAGTTTTCAAAGTTTCTCTTGGTACAAAATTATAAATTTTTACATTAACATAATTGAAACAAATATATCTTTAAACGTATAAGAGAAAATTTTAGAAAGGACTTAATTTTAAATGAGTTCTTGCTAATTGACCAGTTTTACCTAATCGGCACGACATATATATATATATATATATATATATATATATATATATATATATATATAGGCTACTAGGCCTACCGCATTGCTTCTCTATTCATATATAATGTATGGTTATGGAAGCACGATCATGGTCAGTGCCACTACAAGTAGGACGACCTTGGACAGTGGCAGCTTCCGCTATTAAGGTTCGTTGCTTCACTGGTTACTGTAGAACGTCACTTCAGCTGGAGTATAAAACGACAGAGAGATAACTCTGACACTCACACCTTCCCTCCTCGACCACCGGGTAAGATTTCTGCTATGAAGGTCCTGGTGAGTACAAAAAGGTAAACTCTTCTCTGTCATGTATAGCAATTCTGTATCACAAAGCACCTATACGTTTGAGAATATTTGTTCAAAAATTGATGAAATTTTTGCATTGGACATTGACAATAATAATTACAATAAATCCTAACGGCATTTGCAAGATTTAATAATAAAATAGCATGTATTTCTTGAGAAGTTTCTGAATAGAAAGATAATATATGAAAGTCATATAATTTGATAATTAGCTTTATTTTCAGTGCAATCTATTAAACTAGGGCTATTAATGCAATAATAACCGGGACACCAACATCAAAGTTATTTTAGCCTTAAAATTGGGATCAAAGTAAATTCTTTATAAAACATACGTACGAATTTTTTCGGCGCAAGACTATATATTTTGTTTATCCAGTCAATGCATAACAATAAGCAGTATCGTCAGTAAGAGGAGCAATGAGTATTAAAGAAATTATAATCACAAAGCAAAAAATTCACAAATATATATTTACAGTTACGAGGATCGTGTTTTTAATGAAATTTAGGAAGACAGATTTAGGAATCTCACATTGAAATGCAACTTAAAAAAATACAACAAATTATACAAAACCTTAATTTGTATTGCGAAGAGATAGATGTGTTGTTCAAGCTGTCTTGTTTAACACCTCTCTTGTAATAATAAAATAAATAATAATATTAATAATAATAACAATATTATTAGTAATAATAATAATAACAATATTATTAGTAATAATAATAATAACAACAACAATAATAATAATAATAATAATGATATTACTACTACTACTACTACTACTACTACTACTACTACTACTACTACTACTACTACTACTACTAATAATAATAATAATAATAATAATAATATAATGATATTACTACTACTACTACTACTACTACTACTACTAATAATAATAATAATAATAATAATAATAATAATAATATATTATAATAATAATAATAATAATAATAATAATAATAATAATAATAATAATAATAATAATAATA
This sequence comes from Cherax destructor, assembly GCA_009830355.1. Classification (NCBI taxonomy): domain Eukaryota; kingdom Metazoa; phylum Arthropoda; class Malacostraca; order Decapoda; family Parastacidae; genus Cherax; species Cherax destructor. Next base: position 9,513 of record WNWK01011992.1, read on the forward strand.
ATAATAATAATAATAATAATAACCACATTATTAAAATTCTTAGGCTGAAAACTTTCCCATTTCCCGATTTCATAAAACACAAAAAGGAATATCTTTATAAAGGAAGTAGGCAAAGCTGGTTGACTAGTAAAATTATGAACAAAAAATAACGTTGAATTGAGTGTCTCAGAAAAAAAAAGATGAAAACCTGTTTTGTGTCGGTGGCTAATATAATTCATTATTTGATATACATCAGATGATTGTCCTGCTAGTGGGTCTGGTAGCAGCGAGACCGGAGCCTATTGCAGGCCCTAAGCCAAAATTCGGTGGCTTGGGCATTAAACTCCCTATCTACGGCCTCGGTCTGGGAGGATACGGTGGCCTCGGTCTAGGCCTCAAGTGTGGCATCGACTACAACGTAGGTGTCGGGGGAGGTCTCTTTGGCTGAGATGCGACGACCCACCTTCCAAGACGACTTTATTCTCCTGTAACAAGACTCGAACCAACGCCTTCAAGGCTGTGTAAAAATAAAACAAATACTTATCTAAACCATGTGTCATTAAAGGATGCAACCTTTAAGTAAACATGTTTTATCTTTGTCTGTAGATGACCAAGTTCTAGTAAATGTATCTTTAAACTGTGAGGGTGTGTAGGTGTTTGTTGTGTGTGTACTCACCTAGTTGCCTAGTTGTACTCACCTAGTTGTGGTTGCAGGGGTCGATTCATAGCTCAAATTGTGTGTGTGTGTGTGTGTGTGTGTGTGTGTGTGTGTGTGTGTGTGTGTGTGTGTACTCACCTCACCTAGTTGTGGTTGCAGGAGTTGAGTCATAGCTCCTGGCCTCGCCTCTTCACTGTCCGCTACTGGGTCACTCTTCTTGCTCCATGAGCTTTATCTACCTCTTCTTAAAGTTATGTATGGTTCCTGCCTCCACTACATCACTTCCCAGACTATTCCATTTCCTGACAACTCTATGACTGAAGAGATACTTCCTGACATCACTGTGACTCATCTGAGTCTTCAACTTCCAATTGTGACCCCTTGTTGGTGAGTCCCATCACTGGAACATTCTGTCTCTGTCCACCTTGTCGATTCCTCTCAGTACTGTATTTTATATGTCGATATCATGTCTTCCCTGTCCCTCCTGTCCTCCAGTGTCATCAGGTCGAGTTCTCTTAACCTCTCCTCGTAGGACATGCCCCTTAACTCCTGGACTAGTCTCGTTACAAACCTTTGCACTTTCTCTAGTTTCTCACGTGCTTAGCCAGGTGAGGGTTCCAAACTGGAGCTGTAAACTCCAATATTGGCCTTACGTAAACAGTCTACAGAGTCAGGAACGATTCCTTACTGAGATGTCGAAATACTATTTTTAGGTTCACTAGTCGCACATGTGCTTCAGCAGTTATTTGGTTGATGTGCGCCTCAGGAGATGTGCTTGGTATTATACACACTCCAAGATCGTTTTCCTTAAGTGAGGTTTGTAGTCTTTGTCCCCCTAGACTGTACTCTGTTTGCGGTCTTCTTTGTTCTTCCCCGATCTTTATGACTTTGCACTTGGTGGGTTTGAACTCCAGGAGCCAGTTGCTGGACCAGGGCTGCAGCCTGTCCGGATCCCTTTGTAGTCCTGCCTGGTCCTCCTCCGACTGAATTCTCCTCATTAACTTCACATCGTCTGCAAACAGGGACATTTTTGAGTCTATTCCTTTCGTCATATCATTCACATACAACAGGAACAGCTCTAGTCCTAGGACTAACCCCTGTGGAACCCCGCTCGTAACAGGTGCCCACTCTGACACCTCATCACGTACCATGACTCGCTGCTGCTTTCCCGTCAGGTATTCTCTTATCCATTTCTGCGCCTTCCCTGTTATACCTCCCTGGTCCTCCAGCTTTTGCACTAGTCTCCTGTGTGGAACTGTGTCAAACTGCCAAAAGCCTTGTTACAATCCAAGGAAAAGCAATCTATCCACCCCTCCCCCTCTATTGTCTTATTGCTGTCACCTTTTCATAGAACTCTAGTAGTATGTGACAAAAAATTTCCCGTCTCTGAATCCGTGCTGGTTGTCGTTGATAAGCTCATTCTTTTCTAGGTGGTCCACCACTCTTCTCCTGATGTTCTCCATGACTTTGCATACAATGCAAGTCAGTGATACTGGTCTGTAATTTATTGCTGTCATTTGCTGTCTTTCATACCACAGGTAGTCGCCTTGTTTCGATAGGTGTTGAAGATTGTTGTTAGTGGTACACAGAGCGCCTCTGCTCCCTCTCTCAGGACCCAAGGAGAGATGTTATCCGGCCCCATCGTCTTTGAGATATCTAGTTGGTTTGTGTGTGTCTGTGTACTCACTGATTTTTACTCACCTATTTGTGGTTCCAGGGGTCGATTCACAGCTCCTGGCCCAGTTTCTTCGCTGATTGCTAGTAGATCCAGTCTCTTTCTGCTCCATGAGCAGGGAGAGAGTGATTCTATGTATGTATCCCGCCTCCACTACATCACTCTCTAGATTGTTCCACTTCCTGACGACTCTATGACTGAAAAAATGCTTCCTAACATCATTGGTATTCGTCGGAGTTTTCAACTTCCAGTTGTGATCCCTTGTTGGTGTGTCCCATCTCTGAAACATCCTGTCTTTGTGGCACATACCCCTTAGCTTCGGGACTAGTCTTGTTGCAAATATTTGCAGTTTCTCTAATTTCTTGACGTGCTTGACTTAGTGAGGGGTTCCATACTGGTGCTGCTTACTCCAATATAGGCCTGACGTACACGATGTACAGAATCTTGAACGATTCCTTACTGAGGTGTCGAAACACTATTCTTAGGTTTGCAAGGAGCCCATATGCTGCTGCAGTTATTTGGCTGATGTGCTCCTCAGATGTGCTTGGTATTATACTCACCCCAAATTCCTTTTCCTTGAGTGAGGTTTGCAACCTTTGCTCTCCCCCCCTCCTCCTCAGTTTGTATTCCGTCTGCTGTCTTCTATGTCCTTCCCAAAGCTTCATAACTTTGCACTTGGTGGGATAAAACGCTAGAAACCATTTGTAGGACCAGGCTTGCAGCCTGTCCAAATCCCCTCGTTGGTTTACCTGATACTCGTCCGCTTGTATTCTCCTCATCTATCAGACACAACAACACAACAGTAACTTGCTACAGAGAACATCTTCCACAACTTTACTGGTTAACTACTAGTGTGGAATGAGAAGGGTTGGATTCCAGAGGACCAGCAACGTCCTCGAGATCTTCCACCTCACCTTCGACAGTATTTAAGACTCCAATATCATGCTTAGCTTCATATCGTTCCAGACCACGAAGCTGAACTCTTCTCCAGGCTCGAAGGGCGAGGATATTGCAATTCGGAGAAATATCTCAACTGTGATGTCACCACACTTCTGGCGAGGCAGCAATTGAGTGAATGTGTTCCCTTTTTTTTTTTCTTTTTGATGAAGGAAAGGAAGGGGGGGCAAGCTGTAATCATCCTATTTCTAAAAGAGACGGCCGGTGTTTAAAAAAAAATCACTCAATATTGTACATATTGCGAAGTGATGTGTTTTTTTATAAAGTTTTAATCCAAAATAGGAAAATAAAGTTCTTTCATGCTATGCACACTCAGAAACACACGCATTAAAAATTTCTTCATTGTGGAAAGGAGAAAAGGAAATATGACAGCTATATAAAAAAAAGTAATGGTGCTAACTACAGAAGTGGTAAAGGAGGTATATTGGAAAATATACCTATATAAATTGAGTAGATAATTGAGAAGAAACTGAGCATGGCGAAACCTCATAGAATTTTCCAAAATGTATAAAGTAATGATAATAATAATAGAAGCTGGGACACCATATAAGAAAGATATCTTTTTTGATAGGTAATGCCATGAGGTACTGACACCAGGGTAATGAGACACAACTGTAGTTATATGGATTTCTTTACTGACAGTGGGTGAAGAAACAGCATCAATTAGGACCTCTATATAACTGCATCTGTGTCTCTTTACTAAAATCCATTCACAGGGTTTTTTCAACTTTTTAAATGCGCGTTTTAAATATCGACACGCATTACTGAGCATCAGGACGCCACATAATTTAACCTTGACTTAGCTTAGCTAAATGTTTTTAACATTAAACATTGTGGCCGACTCTTGGCTTCACCGGAAAACTCATATCTCACATAATTTCTTAAAGTATTGTATCAAATTAAGCCCCATCTTGTGTGTATTTATTGACAACTGACTAATATTCAGTTATATTCTATTTCTTAGGTATATTTGTCGTTCTTTTAAGTCTTCCTCCGAAAGTATTAATTTAACAAATATGAAAATTAATTGTTGCACCACGTGGTGTATAAATCCGATGGTTTATGCGTGTGATTGCAAGGGTCGAGTCACAGCTCCTGGCCCCGCCTCTTAGCTACTAGGTCCACTCTCTTTTGGCAGCAAGAGCCTTGTCTTATCTATTTTTAAGGTATATATGGTTCTCACAGTGTGTGTGTGTGTGTGTGTGGTGTGTGTACTCACCTAGTTGTGGTTGCAGGGGTCGAGTTATAGCTCCTGGCCCCGCCTCTTCACTGGCCGCTACTGGGTCTCTCTCCCTTCGCCATGAGCCTTATCATACCTCTTCTTAAAGCTATGAATGGATCCTGCCTCCACTACATCGCTTCCCAAGCTATTCCACTTTCTGACCACTCTGTGACTGAAGAAATACTTCCTAACATCCCTGTGATTCATCTGAGTCTCTGGAACATTCTGTCTCTGTCCACCTTGTCAATTCCTCTCAGTATTTTATATGTCGTTATCATGTCCCCCCTTACTCTCCTGTCCTCCAATGTCGTCAGGTCGATTTCCCTTAACCTCTCCTTAGCTCCGGGACTAGTCGTGTTGCAAACCTTTGCACTTTCTCTAGTTTCTTTATGTGCTTGGCTAGGTGTGGGTTCCAAACTGGTGTTGCATACTCTAGTATGGGCCTAACGTACACAGTATACAGGGTCCTGAACGATTCCTTATTAAGATGTCGAAATGCTGTTCTTAGGTTTGCTAGGCGCCCGTATGCTGCAGCAGTTATTTGGTTGATGTGCGCCTCAGGAGATGTTCCTGTTGTATGTGTGCATGTGTGTGTGTGTGTGTATGTGTGTATGTGTGTGTGTATTATGCACAGAAGAGAACAAAGTTGTTTCGACGGGACCGTCACAGCTGCTATATCTCAGTCATTCACAGGAGTCGCTGAGGCCCGACACCGTGACCTTGACGCGTTCAAGACATGAAATATTTCACGTTACGCCTCAGAGGTTATACTGATGAATGTCACCAAGACGATATATTGATTTTCAGAACCTTTCTTGGAATCTTACATCTGACCTAATTCTCTCTCTCTCTCTCTCTCTCTCTCTCTCTCTCTCTCTTTACATCAGATTATTTCTTAATTATTAATAATCCATTAACAAGTTATGCTTAATGCTTCATTTATATTTTTGATAATTGTGTTTTTATAGAAAATTATTTCAATTAATGTGAAATCTATGTCCAGCAGCTCAGCACCAGTTAACATTTTCACGGAAGAGTTCATTGGAATTACCGGAACTGCGGTTGGTCACAAGCGAGGGCGTATCCAGGGGGTCACTCAACCAACTGGTACTGACACATGTTTCTGCCCATTCACAGCTCTCAAGCTTACCAAGTTCGTCACTCTATTCGAAATAGGATATATATCATCATCGCTGTCTTTACCTATTTTATTTTAATTTGATCTACGGGGCTTTATAGTTCCATTGCTCAATAAAGTTATGGAATTTAGGTTTAGCTGTCATTATGAATTATACTTAGCCATTCTTGGCTTTATTGAGAACACTTCGGTGTTATTTACATTCGTTATTATTTTAAAAAAGTGGGTTATTTTTGTACTTCTGTAGATAGTGACTTTATTTTGAATTTATTGCCTCATTAAGCTTTAGAATTGATTATTAAACTTAGAGATTATAGGAACTATTCTGATATTTGGACGACATGACAATGTTAATTCCCATTTCATTGCTGCCTAACAAGAGCCTAGATGCCGATGAAGAACTTTTGATCCAAAGAATTGGAGCTACTTTCTCATTCCTGGGATCAAACATGATTACCTCAGATTCTCCAGACAGTGTTTGAAACATACGGGATTAACATTGTTCCTAGAAAAAAAAGTAATAATAATTCTGATTCTTCCTAATTAGTACATACGTAATATTGTTAATTTAATAAATTTCATGCATCTTCAATTTTAATTTTACCTTCTACGTTATTATTTCGGCCAGCAGAAGAAACTTTTCCAAAGCTATTATCATTTTTTCAATAAAATTTAGACTTTATTTTGCATGGCACTCTACCTTTTCCATATAATTTTATTAGGCTTTCATGACATACTTTTTTTATTCGAAATCAATGAAGTGAAGGTAGTGACTCACGAAATCGTAATAACACGATTGCAAACAAACCATACCACGGGTGGGGTTCGAACCCGCGGTCAGAGAGTCTCAAAACTCCAGACCGTAAGCCCAGTGGCTTACGCGACGGTCTGGAGTTTGAGACTCTCTGACCGCGGTTCAACCACCTGTATGTTTTAGTGAAGGTAGTATTAAAGAAGGTGTTTTGATGTTGCTAATCTTGTAGTTACTCATCCAAGGAACTAGAGCAACCCTCCTCTTCCTTCAATCAGACGAATATATATTAGATGTCGAAATATACATATATTATTTTTTTTTTAAATCCATGTGAATTATATCCTATTATTTAAAAAAGTTATGCAAATCTCTGCTATCCGCTAAGAAAATGCTATGAATTTCTACACAGTTTTTCTTATTTTTTTCCTCAGCCGAAGCCTATATAAGATAAACTGTTTTACTTTAGTGACCCTTTTGTTTCCTCTCATTTCGTCTAATAGCAAAATGTAATATTGTAGTCAACACAGTTTTTCTTTTTATATATTTTCACTCATAGTTGGTCACTGCAAAATTAGGCAGTAAAAATGGGACTCACCAGAAGAGGCGGAATGAGAACTCTTTCTTGAGCTTTTAATAAATATTGTTTAAGGTAGGAGCGTCCTGGTCATGGTGACGGAGCAGGAGAGGACTAAGCTTACAGATAAGGTTATAACAGAACTGAAAATGCAAAAAGCAGAATAAACAAACTGAGGGACGCAGCTGACATGACTGTAACTGACAGTCAAGACAATTACTCAGAATCACATGATCGCTCAAGTTAATGTAGCACAAATCTGTAATGTATTGTAATGTAATGTAATGTATTTGGAAAAAAAAATTAAACGCCTTTAACCCCTTACCAGGCCACACATGAAATTTGAGACACTGCAACATTTGCAACCTATATTCTGATAATATAAGCAATTCTAAGACATATTTATTTGTATTCATTTGTCAAGTTTATTTATTTTAGGCGCCTCTTATATACCCTCTATGGCAGATTCAAATATGAGGCACACCTGGCCTGGTAAAGGGTTAAAAAACGTACTACATTAACAATTCCAAACAGTGGAAAACAGAATAAGTCGAACAAAAATTCTTATGAGCAATGTTCAACTATGAAATTTAGAGTGTAAAATGTTCTTCATGTTACTTTATTCTTTTTAGTTCCCCAAATATGTGTCAACACACGTATGTGCTGAGGCATTTTGTTAGCTGTGTGTGTGTGTGTGTGTGTATGTGTGTGTGTGTGTGTGTGTGTGTGTATGTGTGTGTGTGTGTGTGTGTGTGTGTGTGTGTTCTTACCTATTTGTTTTTGCCTATTTGTGGTTGAAGGGTTCGATTCACAGCTCCTGGCTCCGTCTCTTCCATAGTCACTACTAGGTCACTACTCTATTTATATTCCATGAGTTTTATCGTATCTCTTCTTAAAGCTATGTATTGATCCTGCCCTCACTACATCACTCTCCAGATTGTTCCATTTCCTGACAAATATTTGACAAGAAATACTTCCTAACATTCCTGTGATTCATCTGAGTCTTCAACTTCCAGTTGTGGCCCATTATTGCTGTGTCCAATCTCTGAAAGATTCTGTCCCTATCCATCTTGTAAATTCTTCTCAGTATTATATGTTATGTTCCCGCTATCCCTCCTATCCTCCAGTTTGTCAGGGTAAATTTCCTTAACCTCTCATTGTAGGACATACCCCTCAGTTAACCTTGTTGCAAACCTTTGTACTTTAATTTCTTGACCTGTTTGACCAGGTGTGGGTTCCATACTGGTGCTGCATACTCCAATATGCGCCTGACGTACACGGTGTACAGTGTCGTGAATGACTCCTTACTTAGATGTCGAAACGCTATTTTCAGGTTTGCCAGGCACCCATATGCCGCAGCATTTATTTGGTAGATGCGCGCCTCAGATGTGCTAGGTATGATGTTCACCCCAAGATCCTTTTCCTTGAGTGAGTTACGCAGCTTTTGCCCTCTTAGGCTGTACTTCGTCTGCGGTCGTCTTTGTCCTTTCCCAAGTTTCATTACTTTGCACTTGGTGGGGTTAATCTCGAAGAGCTATTTGTCGGGCCAGGCTTGCAGCCTGTCCAGATCCCCTTGTAGGCCTACCTAAACCTCGTCCACTTGTATTCTCCTCATTAGCGTCACATCATCTGCGAACAGGGACACCTCTGAATCTATCGCTTCCTTCATGTTTTTCACATACACTAGAAACAGGACTGGACCTAGGACGTATCCTTGTGGAACCCCACTCTAAGCATGCACCCACTCTGACACCTTGTCTCTTACCAACACAAGTTGTTTCCTTCCTGTCAGGTATTCTCTGATCCATTGTAGTATTTTCCATGCTATTTCTGCCTGCTTCTTTAGCTTTGTAACCAGTCTCTTGTGTGGTACTAAGTCGAAAGCATTCTTACAGTCCAAGAAGATGCAGTCTACCCAGCCTCTCTCTGTCTGTTTGTCTGTCTGTCTGTCTGTCTGTCTGTCTGTCTGTCTGTCTGTCTCTCTCTCTCTCTCTCTCTCTCTCTCTCTCTCTCTCTCTCTCTCTCTCTCTCTCTGTCTCTCTCTCTCTCTCTCTCTCTCTCTCTCCTGTCTTACTTCTTTTACCAAGTCGTAACAGAAGTAAGACAGGATCGAACCTAAGGCCATTAATAACGGTATTGCCCACCTGTATATATAATATATATATATATATATATATATATATATATATATATATATATATATATATATATATATATATATATATATAATATATATGCAGATGCATACACACCTACGACACACCTAGGCACACGTAACCACACATATATGCACTCACAGCCAGCAACAACCATTAAACCACTTCCAGGTGTCTGTGAACCTGCACAATGCCAAGGTTCCCACTTCCGTTGTGGTGGTCACTGTCCTTCTGTGTACTGACTCATGTATGTATGTATGTATGTAGGAGGGGGTGACGCAGGCTATTTTAAAATGTCATTTGTGTTTTGGATATTCTTTAGAAACATATATTTGCACCATAGTTTACATAATGTTGAAGTGCATAAGAGAATTGGGAAAAAATATTACAGTACCCTACATGAGTACATTAGGATTTGAGCATGTCGTAGTATGAGATCCTGTTCAACCAGGATGTAATTTGTCTGATAAAAACTTTTTTTCCACATTTTATGGCTAAGAAGACTTTAACTATTTTGTAATATGCGTTTATGATCATTAATGAGAATAAATAATTGTCCCTTTATTTATTTGACAATTCATTTAAATAAATTTTGAATATTATCAGTGCAAGTACTGTTCTTTCTGGGACACAATTGGTTATAATTCTTTATACCTGGAGTATACCTGGAGAGGGTTTCGGGGTTCCACGCGTCCCCGGCCCGGTCTGAGACCAGGCCTCGTGGTGGATCAGGGTCTGATCAACCAGGCTTTTACTGCTGGCTGCACGCAAACTGACGTACGAACTGCAGCCTGGCTGGTCAGGTACTGACTTTAGGTGCCTTTCCAGTGCCTTCTTGAAGACAGACAGGGGTCTATTGGTAATCCCCCTAATGTATGCTGGGAGGCAGTTTAACAATCTTGGGCCCTTAACACTTATTGTGTTGTCTCTCAGTGTACTAGTGGCGCCCCTGCTTTTCATTGGGAGAATGTTGCATCTCCTACCGAGACTTTTTAGTGCTCTATTTCTTAGTAAGTTGTAGATCCATCTACCAACGTTTCCTGTTATTCCTTTATCACGCATTTTGTGCGCTATTACACCATGATCACACTTGTCGAAGACTTTCGCAAAGTCTGTATATACTACATCTGCATTTTGTTTATCCTCTATAGCGTCCAGGACCTTGTCATAGTAGTCCAGTACATTTTTCTTTTCTTTTTAGCATTGCGTTTATTCAAACTTTAGTATCTCTCATGAACTTTATTTTTTTTAGGTTAGGTTACGTGAGTTTTCTACATGTTTTTTTACATGGTTTTTTACATGGTTGAATTTACGGTTTAAGAGTTGATATCCTTCTCCCGAAGCATCCCGAGGGTGCGAACAACAAGTACCTATTTACTGCTAGCTGCACAGGGAAAATAGGTGAAAGAAAATATGCCCAACATATCCATTCGCTCCATGATCGATCCTGTCTTCTTCGGTTTTGAGCCCAATGGCATTCACAAGTCCCAGTAAAAGAATTATTCTCGTCCGTTTCTTGTAAAAAAAAAAAAATCATACTATTGTAGAAGTTTAACTGATTTTAAAAAACAAGATTTTTGTTCGTGTTTGACTCACGTTTCTCTTGTTGCTATTTTACTTTTACAATTCGTGTCAATGACACGAGTCTACAGTGTCATTGACACGAGTCTACAGTGTCAAGGGACCTCTCAAGCACATTTTTTTCGTCATCGTTACAAATAAAGTTATTATCCATATAAATTAGACACATGTGCAACACTTGGGTATCTTTATTGAGGAAACGTTTCGCCACACAGTGGCTTCATCAGTCCATACAAAGCAGAAACGTGTAAGGAGAGGAGGAGTTTGAGGTAATCAGTCCCTCAGCCTGGAGTCGATGTGTTCAGTCCATCAATCTTGTAGAAAGTACAGCACATGTCCGTAGAGGTTGCTTATATACTGTAGTCAGGTGAGGTGAAGCAGCAGGAGGCGGGGTCATAGTGGTACCATCCACTAGTCGAAGTAGGTCTTCGTCCAAAGGTTGGACAAGTGTTGAAGAATTCGTTTGTATTAAGATCCCAAGATGTTGCTGTGTCAGACAGGATGTAGATGAATGGTTCAGAGAACCGACAAGTGTTGCATATGTGTCTAATTTATAACTTGTCGGTTCTTTGAACCATTCATCTACGTTATTATCCATATATCTCCCGGCTGACATTTTTTGTGTAACGAAACATTCAGTATTTATTAAAAGGACAAGTAATTCTTCTGCACATTCCTTTAAACCTCTGGATGATGTCGTTTTATTTTTTTTTTTGTCAATATTTAACATTATTTTCTTTAATTAGTCTTTGTAAATTATAACTGGTTGCCCAAGTTCATATTTTTAATGAAAATCATGTTTCGTATATTATACAATTCAGTTTATTTTTCTGTTTTTGTTTCGTTACTCTCGATTCGTTGTATTTCGTCTATCAGATGTAGTTTGTGTTTGTTCTTGTTTACCCACTCAAAATTTTTTTCTTCTACTTACTTACAATATATATATTGGTATATTGATTATTGGTTTTTTTATTGTATTAAATTATTCTGGTTAGAGCACTTTTAGCATTCATTCCATTTTTTGTTCTTATCTATTGCTTCCAGTTACTGTTTGTTATTTTTTTTTTGCATTGAGACGGCCGACTTGTTTAAAAAAAAATTATTGTTGTTATTATTATTATTATTATTATTATTATTATTATTATTAATGTTATTTTCATCATTTAGCATTATTATTATTACTTTATTTTTATTGCTAAGTTACCTCATGCGGTTGTTCTTTAAACGTTTCGACCACTTAGCTACTACGTAGTTACCTGTGTACGATTCTGTGTGTGTGTGTGTGTGCGTGTGTGTGTGTGCGTGTGTGTGTGCGTGTGTGTGTGTGTGTGTCTACATGTATAATTTACGCAGGAAACTCACTGGCAATAACCGTATTTAGGATTATTGGAATCATGAAAATTATAACTTCACTGAAGGACAATACCTTCAAAGATCCCCATTATTGGTTTCTTAATTCCAGGCGTGGGCGTTGTTTCCTGCTACTGCGTTGAATCCTGCTAGGGTGTGGTGTCCTGCTAGGGCGTGGTGTCCTGCTAGGGCGTGGTGTCCGGCTAGGGCGTGGTGTCCTGCTAGGGCGTAGTGTCCTGCTAGGGCGTGGTGTCCTGCTAGGGCGTGGTGTCCGGCTAGGGCGGGGTGTCCTGCTAGGGCGTAGTGTCCTGCTAAGGCGTGGTGTCCTGCTAGGGCGTGGTGTCCTGCTAGGGCGTGGTGTCCGGCTAGGGCGTGGTGTCCTGCTAGGGCGTGGTGTCCTGCTAGGGTGTGGTGTCATGCTAGGGCGTGGTGTCCTGCTAGGGCGTGGTGTCCTGCTAGGGCGGGGTGTCCTGCTAGGGCGTGGTGTCCGGCTAGGGCGTGGTGTCCTGCTAGGGCGTAGTGTCCTGCTAGTTCGTGGTGTGCTGCTAGGGCGTGGTGTCATGCTAGGGCGTGGTGTCCTGCTAGGGCGTGGTGTCCTGCTATGGCGTGGTGTCCGGCTAGGGCGTGGTGTCCTGCTAGGGCGTAGTGTCCTGCTAGTTCGTGGTGTGCTGCTAGGGCGTGGTGTCATGCTAGGGCGGGGTGTCCTGCTAGGGCGTGGTGTCCTGCTATGGCGTGGTGTCCGGCTAGGGCGTGGTGTCCTGCTAGGGCGTAGTGTCCTGCTAGTTCGTGGTGTCCTGCTAGGGCGTGGTGTCATGCTAGGGCGTGGTGTCCTGCTAGGGCGTAGTGTCCTGCTAGTTCGTGGTGTCCTGCTAGGGCGTGGTGTCATGCTAGGGCGTGGTGTCCTGCTAGGGCGTGGTGTCCTGCTAGGGCGTGGTGTCCTGTTATGGCGTGGTGTCCTGCTAGGGCGTGGTGTCCTGCTAGGGCGTGGTGTCCTGCTAGGACGTGGTGTCCTGCTAGGACGTGGTGTCCTGCTAGGACGTGGTGTCCTGCTAGGGCTTGGTTTACTACTGGAGTGTGATGTCCAGCTAGAGAGTGTATGGGAGTCCATAGGAATGATATACAACAGAGAACTGAAAGATCACACCGAGGTTATATTCTGAGGACTATCATTTTCTATCTAGCTTAAGAACAGTCATGGAAGACTTTGATGTCTGAGACAAGGATAGGGAAGCTGTTGATCTACACACCCTGCACTCTAACCAGTCTCTGCCTGCCAGAAGCAATACAGAAAAATGTATCATACTATATTAAAAAAAAGCGTAGTATTTACAGGAGAGTTTGAGTTAAATGGAAGGCATGGACGACAGACTACATGATTTTCAGAGCTTCTTGCACCAGAATTTCTGCTCGTAGTTCCTACTAGTTCTTGGTCTGGAGGCCGTGATGCAGGTGGACACGCACCACTGCTATAATTACCAAAACCATTATCGTTTGCTCTACCACTACCATCATTATAATTATTAAATCGAGTGGTTCATTGTTAACTGTTCGTCCTGATGGAGTGACTCGTCCAGCAGTTAATATTGTTAGAGACAGACAGACAGACAGAAAGAGACAGAAACAGAGACAGATTGATAGATAGATAAACAGATGGTTAAATATATAGATCTGCGTGACAGCAGAGCGCAATCTTGAGTTATTACTCAGCTAGTTGACAGTTCCTTGGACCTTCTTGTCATTGACTGTGACACATTTCGCCAAGGCTGAAGTAACCATTGTTACCGATCGTCGCCTCTTATTTATCAAGCGTGTATTATTAAACGTAATTTTTCTAAATGTTTCGTTTCTTTCATCTAAGTTGCATACACTAAGAACAAGTTACTATTCAATATTTTCTTCTTTATCTAGAAGACTTATTGATGGATTCACATGTTTGTCCTCCTAGGCTTTTCCCAAGACTATGTATGTACGTATGTACTCACCTAGTTGTACTCACCTAGTTGTGGTTGCAAGGGTATATATATTTATATATATATATATATATATATATATATATATATATATATATATATATATATATATATATATATATATATATATATATATATGGGAAGTGGAACAGAATTCTTCCTCCGTAAGCCATGCGTGTTGTAAGAGGCAACTAAAATGCCGGGAGCAAGGGGCTAGTAACCCCTTCTCCTGTATATATTACTAAATGTAAAAGGAGAAACTTTCGTTTTTCCTTTTGGGCCACCCCGCTTCAGTGGGAAACGGCCGACGTGTTGAAAGAAAGAAAGAATATATATATATATATATATATATATATATATATATATATATATATATATATATATATATATATATATATATATATATATATATATACACGGAATATACGTGTATTTGCGGCGATGCGCAAGCCGACCAATATGGTCTACATGGTCTAAATTGTTCCAAAACCAAGGGCTGGGATGCAAGACACAATGAAGTCAACGACATCATAAAGAGAACCCTTGCTTCAGCTGGATGCCCAGCCGAGAGAGAGCCTCGATCACTAGCAGCCAACAATACCAACAACCCAGCAAACCACCCCGACGGGATCACTATCTATCCTTGGAAGAATGGCAAGCTCTTAGCATGGGACTGTACCTGTGTGTCGACACTGGCTGACACCTACATCCATCACAGTGTCAGGCGACAGCGAGGAGCTGCTGATTACAGGGAGGAGTACAAGATCGGCAAGTACAGGTACATAAGTCAACAGTTTCAATTTGTCCCAGTAGAATCGGAGACCTTGGGATCATGGGGAAAAAATGCAACACGTTTCCTTAAAGAACTGGGTTCCAGACTCATCGAGACCACCAGGGACCCAAGGGCAGCCACTTTCATGTTCCAGCGCCTCAGCGTGGCCATCCAGAGGGGAAATGCGTGCTGCATACTGGGCTCGCGTCCGTCTTCGGAGGAGCTGGAGGAGATTCATAATATTTGATATATTGTACCAATGTATTCATGTTCATGTTTGTGTTTTCTGTCAATGTATTCTGTCTATTAATAAAGCACTCATAATATATATAGGGAGTGGTAGGAGAAGAAAATATTCAAACAGCTCCGGGGAGAACCTCGAGTTTTCCCTGAGGTACGTTTATTGTCTTCTTTGAGGATGAGGGTCCCCAGTAAGTTCTAGAGGTGGTACATCCCTATATACATAATATATATATACATATATATATATATATATATATATATATATATATATATATATATATATATATATATATATATATATATATATATTTATATATATTGTAGTTATATGAATCAAGATTAGTTTGATACCTTCCACTGACGTACAATTGTTGGAATGTGTTTGAACAGTCATTTTCACCTTTCGATCAATTTTCATTACCATCTCCCTTGTATTCTCTGGGGCTGTATAACTTTTGTGAGTTTAGTTCTTACAAATGAATATAATATTAAAAATAATAATAATATTATTATTATTATTATTATTACTATTATTATTATTATAATTATCATTACTAATCATCATCATCATCATCATCACCATACATTTGTGGGTTTAGTGCTAACAAATGAATATAATAATAATAATATTATTATTATTATTATTATTATTATTAATCATCATTATCACCATACATTAATTATTTTAAAAACTAAATTTACGTAAGCTTCTGTAATCACTGACTTGCATTAAAGAAGAAATAGACATGTTCGTTTGTAATGAACTCCCAACCTGTGAGGTTCACACGACGCGACTCCTCCAATAACCTTCCCAGCTACGAGTACGTCGGTCGCTGAGGGATCCGAGTAGCGGCGTATTGCGTAACCTTAATCTCCTGCGCCTCATCGCACACCACTGGAATGGTGATAAGTGAAGCGTAAGTTTGTAGAACATTTAAATCTCAGCGTTGAAGATCTGAAGGGAATCGGAAGACAACATTCAGGAGTTATCATATGGAACCTGCTGTCCATATTTCAATAAAAATAATAACTTAGGACATAAATAGCCATTAATACTCACCTTGAGAGGTGTTATCACTTACCTGATAGGTGTTATCACTCACCTGATAGGTGTTGTCACTCACCTCATATTTGTTATCACTCTCCTGATAGGTGTTATCACTCTCCTGATAGGTTTTATCACTCTCCTGATAGGTGTTATCACTTACCTGATAGGGGTTATCACTCTCCTGATAGGTGTTATCACTCTCCTGATAGGTGTTATCACTCTCCTGATAAGTTTAAGCTTCAAGCCACTTAGAGGTTGTATTATATAGTTATGAGGGTGGAAGAACCAAAACTACTTGGATGCAACATTCAGAAATTAACGCATAAAAAGCAGTGTGTGTGTGTATGTGTGTTTGTGTACTCACCTATTTGTGGTTGCAGGGGTCGAGTCGAGTCAGTGTGTATTGTATGTGCATTCCGCCTCACATTGGCCTTCGAATGCAAACAGAACTGACGAGTTAGCCAAAGGAGTCAGCATAACTTCAGCTCTCTGCATGAACCATTTTTTCCCCATCAATAATATTTTTCTTTTTTTTGGGTGAGAGAATGTGCGTTGAATTGGATGCACTGGGAAACATCGTTCGCTCAGCCACATTATCAATCACCTTTGGAATTCCTCAATTTGCCTGGCTTATATCGTCTATCAGACGGCGTGTTAAAGACTGTCTATGGTGTTTACCTAAACCTCGTAGGCCTTTGAAAATCATACGCTGCCACTGTCACAAATATCTTAAAAACCAAATAAGATACAGACATGGATGGTTCATCATTTTATGGTTCATGACATGAGCAATCAGATTTCACCACTGTTTTTAATGTTAAATCTACATGAAGCACTTTCCCTAAAAAAATTCGAAAAAAATATAATAATCAATATTTCCATCGTAGCCATAGGCATTCAGTCGTATATATTACAGCATTTGATTAGTTTTCAAATGAAATAAAAATGACCATCGTAAAATGGCGTGAAGCAAAATAAAAGTGAATTATGTAAAGCTCATTGTTAGTCAAAAGTTCAACAGATAAGAAAGAAATTATAATTTCAGAATTAATTAAAACAGTCATAAGTGTAGCAGACGCAGTCATGGTAGTACAGTGCTGAAAGCTAAAAAGTTTTGTATTGACATTTACAGAGGGTTGTGAAGGGTAGTCCCTTCTTGCTACAGCTGCAAGACTGACTACATGATTTTCTACAAGCAAACTTTACAGCTCTTGGCACACCGCTGCAATGTGTAGGACAGTAGCCCCCTCTTTTCCCACCGATCAGGCAGGGATTTGGTTCTCGAAATGTTGGATCATGGGATGATACCCAAAAGCTGGCCTGGTAGAGAGCCCCTTGACAGCAGTGGTACAGAACATCCGTGTCTGTGGAATCATCTCTACATTCTGATTTTGCTGGGAGAATAACTGCTGCCTGAGATGGTTCACCTAACTCGTACTTCCTTCACACACCTGAATATTGAAATGCTCCAAGAAACTGAGGGCTGACTTTCTATCTTTAGATCATTAAAGGGCTGGAAGGAACTCATTACCTCAATGGCATCATCAGGGCACTTCAGCAAAGGCTTTGAAACAAATGCGTTTTGAACGCCTCTCAGACATGAACGTTAATCACAGCCATTTGCTGTAGCAAAGAGAGGAAAAGTAAAGCATAGTTTACTACCTAAAGTTACAGTAATATCACTGATTTTCATGGTACGTTAATGTCTCCCGGTGCCGTAGCAGACAAGAACTTTACAGTTGATAACAGATGTGTCTTCAAAGATAAGAAAATGATATTTAAGAATTATCACAGCATTGGAACTGGAGGTCCACATCAAAATGTTAGAATGACCTGTGCTTAAAGCATGAGGAATTCTCCATCCATGTCTTTGCCTGGTCTACAGTGCTTGACTGTCTTCCCATCAGCACTGGAGATATATAGATCGCCTGGACAGCGCTGGGTCTCCATAGAGTGCAACGGACAAGTGAAAAAGTAGCAGCAGCAACACACACAGCCATCTTGAGCTTCCCCAGCCCTGTTTTAATAGATTTTGTTGAAAATTGTTGCTAGCGGTGTGTGTACTCACCTATTTGTTGTTGCAGTGGTCGAGTCATATCTCCTTGCTCCGCTTCTTCGCTGATTGCTATGTGTGTGTGTGTGTGTGTGTGGTGTATGTGTGTGTGTGTATGTGTGTTCTTCATTTTTTTAGGTGGTTGATCAGTAAGCCGGTGATAGGCTGAAGCTTCTCATGTTTCCTGACGAATGAAGTACCGTCTAGGCTGCTTAAGGTTTTATTGTAGCCACTGTGATGATATTATCGAAGGATATTTCGATGTTTATAATGGTTTATAATGAAACTTTATGACGTCGGAGATAAGTTGAGTTAAAATCTTCTTTTCTTTTCCTTCCCTCCCACCCCCGTCCCATCCCAAAAATTACAACTTCCAATTAACTATTGTAATGGCGAGGATAAGTATAAGTTGCTAGAGCAGCAGAATACGTTACTAGAATATCAGTATTGATCAGAACAGGTAAATATAGCACAAGCATAAGTTATTATAAAAGTTGCTTATATTATCATAGCCTTCAGCAGGTGCTAAATTATAATATAGTTTTTAGAACACTTATATAGGTTACCATAGCAGCAGCTTCCGTTACTTGGGCAGCGATATGGGTTGTCAGAGCATAGGTATAAATTACTAGAGCAGACTAGTATAGGTTACTATAGCAGCACAATAGTGGTAAAGCAGCAGTATTGGTTCCTAGAGCAGTATTATGTTTTTGGTGATTCTCTAAATTTCTAGAGTAGCAATAAGAGAGAAAAACAAGACCGATACTGCATCACCTCCACTGACTAATAGATTTTTGTCACCATCGTCGATTTTGGAGCAAGAAGTAAATAATTTTCATGTAATATAACTTGTAAGTTAATAAATTCATTGTTCCGTCGACCTTCACTAGTTTGGTCACATCACTATTTAAGTATCATATTCCCTGAGACATCCGCTTGTCGAGGTCACATTACAACATCCTCTGATCTAGGTTGGTCGAGTATATAAGGGACAATCAGTCATGCACACACACAGTCAAGCAGTCCTGTCTCACACACTCTGTCCTCAGCAAAGACGAAATACTTAGCAGCAATGAAGTTACTGGTGAGTTTTGGTAACACGATTTGTACTGTCAACTCAGAGGCTATGAATTTTTATGCTCATTTTTTTGATAAAAACAGTATTAATTAGCACACAGATAATGACAGGGAATATAACAAGACTGATATTCTGCAGAAAATATGAGTTTTTTAAATATGCAGTTGTCATGAGATGGGAATATTGTTGCACATGTAGAATGTGGCTGTGAAATCATTTAAGTAGTTAGCTGAAGCTTAAAAGTAAATATTGACGGAGGAGAAGACTGTAAGTTGCAGGATTTATTCTGTGATTATATAGAGTGTAACTGAGGTTAATGATGAGCATCCTTCCAAATTTCTTCGCTTTTCACACATCGTAATTTACATAGTTTGTGTGAGGCTCAAATATTTTCATATATTAGATTATTTAGTTATATTTAAACATTTGTAATTTTTTTTTTTTTTTGCTTAATTATTATCCATAGTAACTTTTTTTTTGCATTCCTAATATGAGAACAGAACAATATAAAATAACTGTTAACAATATTTATAAAGTCGAAAATACTTAAAAATTTAAACTAGCTTTATGTCACACTTGAGTTAAGCTAATAACTAAATTTTCTCTGTACCCTCAGATTACTGTCCTGTTAGTGGGTCTTGCAGCAGCAACGCCTCAACCTCTCGCAAATCCTGACCCGAGTCCGAGTCCAGGACTCGGACTTGGAGGCCTTGGAGGTCTCGGAGGTCTCGGAGGTCTCGGCCTTGGTGGATTAGGTCCGGGTGGACTAGGAGGCTTAGCTTACGGTCTCAGAGGCCTAGGTCTCGGAGGCGGGGGATATGGTCTCGGAGGCGGGGGATATGGTCTCGGAGGCGGGGGATATGGTCTCGGAGGCGGCGGATACGGTCTCGGAGGACTCGGTCGTGGCGGTTACGGTTTAGGAGGCATTGGTCGGGGCGGCTACGGTCTCGGGGGCCTGGGGCTTGGCTTAGGCAACGGCATCGGAGGCGGCTTTTACGGCTGAGATGCAAGACCTTTGAGATTTACTTGGTCAATTTCGACTTTATGTATCACTATAATCCATGAACCTAAAAAAATAAATTGCTAAGTAACATGTTGGCCTGATATTATCCTACTATACATATTGTTTATTAAATATACATGTTTTATTGTTCCTGCATTAAAGATGCATGTGTGCTTACATATGTACGTATATATTGTTCGTATATATGTACAAATGTTTGAGTATGTACATACATTTAATAGCAGACAATATGGAGGGTATATATTAGCACATACTCGGGGCAGGCTAGTGCAGTCTGGCACTACCAGACGGGTCATTAAACCACACCCCGTTCCCTCAACTGTTACTACGCTTGCCCCAAATAATGTTACCCACATGTGATGGTCAAGATTTTGAGAATTTCATAGGTAGTTTTCGGTCCCTAATTAACAGTCGGACGGACGTTAATTGTTTGACTAAGTTCAATTATCTGAAGACTCAACTCAAGGGACAACCTCACGACCTTATCAAAGGACTCGATATAACTGTTGCTAATTATAAACACTGTTCGAGCCCTGGAATCTAATTATTGTGATAAGGATCAAATCACAGCCAAACATGTCTATAGACTAGTTGATCTCCCTTCACTACAAGCGTTCAGAATAGCTCTGGTCAACTACCCTGAGAAGACTAACAAGCATCTGAACTTGAAATTTGGTAAATGTCGGTTCACCTCTGAGGAGATCAGTGAGGGTTTGCAGCATATACTGCCTAGCAAATACTTATTTGATAATACGGAGACAAGACAATGAAAATTCAGTTATATTTTACTTTCCCCCCCCAAAAAAAAAAAAATTAACCTTGATGAAAGAGTATCTTATATCTTTTTTAGTTTTCTGTACTGAATCATTAAGCAAAATATTCTCATAGCTGTGAGAAAAGGGATAGTCACTGTACTTCTATTTATTAAATTCCCTTGATAATAAAATTGGCATCTGTTTCTCGAAGTATCTCAAGAAACCTGTATCAAACGAGACACGATCATTTGTACGCAGAGACAAGACAGGCAGCAATCTAGTCACATAACTAGTAGAATATAAATGATTCATTATATGCAAAAGAGTTCAGGGCATTTCTATCATGTAGTAATAATAAGTTACCCCATGATAAAAGCCCATATCATTTGCAAAGTAGAAGACTTATAAACATAATCCTGTTGAGGTAGTATGATTGACTGTAAGTTACATTTCAACACTTCGAAAGGAAAATGGAAACCAGACGCGATTGCAAAATTGAAAAAAAAAAAAAACTTCCCTGCCACCATAGCTTGCAGTCCCATCTCACTGTATGGGACAAAATCACACAAATTTTCTAAGAAAATGAAGTAAACAAATGCGGATGTCTTGAATCCTCGACCACAGAGCTCACTAACATAATTTATTGAACATAACCGGGGGATTCATATTTTAACTAAGCCACATCATTCCAGATTACCACAGGAAACTTAATATGAACAAGTGGGCCTGCTGCAGTGCTCCTCTATTACGTTTGTTCCTCCCATTCTTTCCGAAACTAGCTCGTAACTAGCAGTGTTCCTCTTGTGTTATTTGACCTCTTATCTAAACTTATGTTCGTTATTTACCTGAAGATGTTTCTCCTGCACGTTGTGTCTTATTCTTTCAAGTAGAGTAGGTTGCTAGTATAGTAGAATAGGCTTTTAGTAGAGCAGTATAGATTGCTAGAAAAGTAGTGTATGAAGTATAAGAGCAGTTATTAGAAAAGCGGTATAGGCTACTCAACCAACAGCATTGGTTGCTGGGACAACAGTATAGGTTGCTAGAAGGGCAGTGTAGGTTACTGGAGCAGTATTGTTGGTTGCTAGCACATTCCTACAGATTACTATAAGAGCAGTATAGCGTGCTAGAACTGCATTATATCTTGCTAGAACAGCGGTTCAGCTTGGTGAATCAGAATTGCACTTTACACGGGCAAGAGTATATCTTGTTAGAGCAACGGTATATAGTTCCTGAGCAACATAGTAGTGCCTTTTAGAGCAGAGCTATTCAATCAGGGTGGACGGCCCAACTTAGTAATTTCATGGAAACTAATACATCAATTTCTTCACTAAAAATGGCGAAGTGGCATCTATAAGTATTGAAAAATTTCTCTAGCTTCACATAGAAACCAATATCCAAATTGTTTTAATAAAATTGGCAATTTTGGATTTACGCAGCCCATTTATAATATGACACTTCCTTTGAGCAAAACACGCCAACTTTTTAAGTTTGAAGTCGCTCAGAAGCTTCATTCTAAAGTTACTGCCATTAACTAAAGGTTTGAAGACAATCGAAAGAGGCATTCACAAAATATTACTGGAAAACTCGTGTTTTAATTTTTTTAAATTTCTTAAAAAAAAAATGGTAACTACGCAACCCAGAAATCAATCAAAACCTTTCTCTAAGTAAGATACACCAGCACTAAAGGTTTGAAGTCAATCAGAAGAGGCATTTTCCAGTTAATAAACGAAACATTTTGCTAAACTTCACAAGTTTAAACTTACATAACCCATAATCAAAGTGAAGCCGCCTTTGAGAAAAACGCACCGGCACTAAACGTCTGAAGCCTAAAGAAGGAACCATCGAACAAAATACAAAAAAAAAGTCATTCTAAAGCAATTCCAGGGAAAAATACAGCTACCTTTTTTTTTAATATTTTTTTTTCGATTGACCTCTACACACTCCAATAATAATCCTAACATGTTTCCTAGTAAGACACACCAGCACTGAGAGTTTGAAGCCGAACAGAGGAAGCTTTCTCAAGTTATCGTACAGAAACCAAAAGCAAGATCGGTCTACATGAAATTGACCAGAAACTGCATTGAGAAGAAAGTAGCTGCATAAGCATTGCCCCAGTTGTAATACTACTGTCAATAGAATTTGAAGCCTATCGAATGAGGAGTTATTAAGTTATAAATGTAAACCTTCAAGGGGGAAAAATTCTGTCAACCATTTAAAGGCTTCCCATCAGGAATACGTGATTTAAGGGACCAACTGCTAAGACAAAATCTCAGCCACTACGGATGTCGGAAGCAATAATAATAATAATAACAATAATCATAACAACCTTTATTTCTACAAGTACATGTTACACCTATTATAAACCAAGTTGACGTTGCTGACATTCTACATAGAAAGCTCCTGGGAAAACAGAGCATTTCGGGCAATTTACGTTCATCTTGTTCCTGTGGATGCGACCCACAACAGTCGGATAACACCCAGGTACCTACTTACTGCTAGGTGAACAGTAGCAGCAGGTGCAACGAAACATGTACAACGTTTTACTCGTGCCGGGATCAATCCCCGGACCCTCAGTGTGTGAGCTGATGACGCTATCAGTTAAGCCACGAGCACCTAAAGTATAAGCCAACAGGTTAAAGTTCTTTAGCTATGCTGAGGAGACAATCACGTCTTTAAGGTGTCAACTACTACTTTAAAGTGTCAGAAAATACAATAAGATGTCAGCAGCTAAGTTAAGGTATCAGACATCACGTTAAAAAGAGTCAGCAGATATATAAGGTGTCATTCACCATGTTAAGAAGTCAGCAGTTATGATAAGAGTAATGAAGGCCACTAGGACCAGGCGGAGGGCGTGGTATCCTGTCAGTCTGACGCATGATGGCGTCAGCCAGTTAATAAAATTGTTGGCGTGTTGTGCATGATTACTTTACATTGTTGTGCATGATTACTTTACATTGTTGTGTATGATTACCTTACATTGTTGTGTATGATTACCTTACCTTGTTGTGTATAAACACACACAATGAAGTGTGTCTGTTTATACACATACACACATACAGCTCGTGCCACTCTTAAATATCTGAGAGAATATATGTGTCAATTTGGTATTTGTTATCGCTGTGTGTGTATCGTAGGGGAAGGTGTTGCAGTATGCATGTGTTGAGTGCACATGTTGGTAGGTGACGTAATGAATTTGTTTGAATGCGTGTGTTAGTATGAGTAAATATATGTGATGTTGTGAATGTACATGTGTTTGCTGAAGAATTTAGGTAAAAAAAAAATTCACCAAATTGATTCTTCTAGATTTTTCGTCGACGATATTATGATTATCAATGTTCCATGGACCTTGGAATGTTTACGTTACATTTACAATACTTCCACGCTCGGCTGCTCTACTTTTCAGGGTCAGATGACAACATTCTCAGCTCTTGAGTGCCAGTATATAAAAGGACAGACAGTGTCCTCACACTCACACACCTCCAGCACAGAGGCAACACAGACCAGCCATGAAGTTTCTAGTGAGCACCACAGTCAAAACCGTATTTTTGCCTTTAATATTTAACGATTATTGCATAGTTGGGACAGTTTTATTTACTCTTAAAAAAACTACCAAAATTTTGGGGGGTTGATGGTTAACTTTATAATAGTTCTATAAAAAATGAGATTACTATATATACCGCATTCTTAAAATTATTAGTTTTTAAATTTTTGGCCAAACTGTGAATCATTGTATATTAGTTTAAAGATGGAAAACTTATTAGCATTTCTTTTTCATTTTTGTTGCTCTAAAAATGAACTCACAGAGGATTTTGGTATCACATAAAGCCGTAAACAAATAAGTTTTGTATGATGTATATATATATATATATATATATATATATATATATATATATATATATATATATATATATATATATATATATATATTATATATATATATATATATATATATATATATATATATATATATATATATATATATATATATATATATATATATATATATATATATATATATATATATATATATTTATATATATATATATATATATATGTTTTGGGTGTGTGTTTGTGTGTGTATTTGCGTTTGTATTTGTGTGTGTAATTAACTTTTACTTACATTAAAAGTTGAACTATTGATAAAAAAAAAGTTTTGCGGTATGCCAGAATAAATATAAACTAATCCAAGTTGCTGATATCAATTCTTTTATAGAGTTTATTGTTATATTTTTCGAAAGGATCTAAACTCTTAATGTTTGATACTGCTTATCATTATCTAAAATAATTGATTTTCCTTTTTCTTTAAAGTTTGTTATTATGCTTTATGACTCAGGAGTACTCCAGACAAATACAAATTAAGATTAGTATGATTTAAGTGCTTCGTTTTTGCACATGTTAATAACTTCATTTTATCTGCTTCCCCTCAGGTCATTCTCGTGTTAGTGGGTCTGGCAGCAGCGAGACCTGATCCCCTCGCAAATCCTAACCCAACAGCTGGCATCGGTGGACTCGGTCTTGGAGGTCTTGGTTACGGTCTTGGTGGAGGCTATGGCGGTCTAGGTGGTCTTGGCTATGGACTGGGAGGCCTTGGGTACGGTCACGGAGGCTTCGGTCGTGGTGGTTACGGTCTTGGCTATGGCCCAGGATTAATAGGAGGCTTTTATGGATAAGAAACAACAGCTTCAAAAATGTTTCAACGCTTGTTGAAAATTAATGGCCCATTAAAATTTGTATAATAAGTGTTCTCCTTCAACTAATAAAGTCTTTCAGCACATATTTTTTTATAATATATCCCGCTGATTAACGATATTAAAATCGAAATGTAAGAGCAATTTCCTTTTCTAGGCCATAGGAAAACAAAGTTTACTCAGCTAAAATATGTAATTTTTTCATCCTGACTCCCACCTTCTGGCAATGTGTCTATCATTCAAATTGAAGACATTATTATTCAAAGCTTCAGTTACCACAAATTTTAATATGAGATTATTTCCATTACACACCAATTTCTATTTTTTGGTCGTAGACTTAAGTTTAAATTTGCAATTTTCAGATCTGGTTAACAAACCTTAATTTAACTAGTGGCAATAAAAGAAGCTTGGCTTTAACCCAATGCCTGAGAAAATTAAAATTGCCATTCCTTACTCAGAACACTTGTAACACAATTGTTCTATACGGAATCGCTGCATAACTGTAGAGAAATTTGCGATTTCCAGTACTTCCAGTATTTACTTTCCAGTATTTACTTTCTTACTCTAAAAGACATATAATGCTAGTTTAAATTTTGTTATTTTGCTTAAATACAAGAACATAATCACATCGTTCACTAATCTGAACTCGAGCAAAATTTAGAGATGTTTCTAGGTGTTGCATATAATGCCATTCTCAATTAAATCTAACCCTCGTTTGAACCTAATGTTGAATTCCAACTTTAACTTTTGAGTCTTCTAAAATGTCAATCGCTATACCTTTGACGAGTTTCGAGAGTCTTACTACTCCCGAAGCCCGGCTATGGGCCAGGCTCTGAGAGCCCGGAAACTTTGTCCTTCATTCTGTTTTACTTGCGGTGAAAGCCTTAAAAATGAGGGAGGGGGGGAGGGGGCATGGTCTTCAATATGTACATTACATAATCTTCAAAATCGATCGCTCTGATTCGTTACACTACATTTAATAATTAAGGTAATTTAATGAATCTTTGAAATATATTCCTAGAAATATGACAACCAGAGAGAAATATATTTTATGGCTAAATCTCCTTGACCAGCTGCAGGAGATGACCTTCACCGAGGCAGCGATTACAGACTCTTCTCAGTCATCCTTAATATAAAATGGGTGTAATGCAGAATAAGAATTTTAAAACAAATAATTACGAGGTGTTATCAAAAAGTTCCCAGAATCGAATTTTCGCGTTCTTCCTGGGTGAAATAGGCCGGCGGCGTAGATCACGCTGCGTAGTACACGCCTTTGTGAAGAAGCGGCGAGTTTCAGTGCGGTCGGTCATTCCGTTGAGGTTAGACATGCATTTTGTGTTTTGTCAGTATGTTGCTACGATTTTTTTTGTGCAACAGAATGAAATCTTTAAAAAAAGTGTATATATGAATTTTTTTTGAAGCTGCGACTAAAGGGCTAGTGAAACTCACAAAATGCTTCTGCAAGCATTTGGAGACGAAGCAATGGGTTGTTTCGATTCAAATCAAGATGAATGTTAGTTGAGGATTATGAATATTCTGGTCATCCAGACGGCAACATTACAAGTGCCGTGGGAATATCTTATGTGTCCTGTCAAAGCATGAGAAGAGTGGCTGCAAAATTTGTAAAACTCTTGCTGACTCCAGACCAGAAAGACCATCTCTTTTCTGGCCAAAAGCAACATGGCGGTCGTCTCCCACCCTCCCTATTTCCCAGATTTAGCTCCTTATGACTCCTTTCTCTTCCCATAAATAAGAAGACACTCAAGCAGCGGCGTTTTAACGACGTGGAGGAGATTCAAGCAGACTCGCAGGCCACGCAAGACGCCATTAGGAGAAAAAAAAAGAGTTCCAGAAATGTTTCGAGAAGCGGCAGACTCATTTATGTTAATATGTATGTATAAGAATTTATAATTTTGTACCAAGAGAAACTTTGAAAACCTACCTAACCTTATTACAAGAAGAGCAATTTAATTTAGCCTAACCCAACTAAATATATTTTAGATACGTTAACATTAATTTAATAATAAACAAACACAATGAAATATATTTTTTTCGATATGTTCAGAATGATTTTGGCGAAATTATTGCATACACAAATTTTCACTTGTCTTATATGGCAAGGTGAGCTTTGCTATTTAAGCCAAAATCGCAAGTTTTACCTAATCGGCACGACATATATATATATATATATATATATATATATATATATATATATATATATATATATATATATATATATATATATATATATATATATATATATATACCCAAGGCATCCCTTCCCCTCACCACCCCTTCCCATTTGGTGTAGGGTGGAGAGGACCTCCTAGGTTCACAGAAAGCAGGAAACAGAATAAAAGGAAATTTAATAGCCAGCCTTTTAATGGTCATCAACAAGCCATGTGACTTATATTACGTTGCGCTTGTCGATAATACACATACAAAATTGATTTTATATGTATACCTTCTAATTAATAAATGAGTCGAATACGCTCATTTATCAGCTTAAACTACCGCACATCCCGGGAGGTTCTAGAATGTTCTAGGTAATGATCGGTAGAATCTCTTCATATATTTCTAAATACTGCCTTCCGATATCCTCAGTATCAATTATTATGACTGTTATTTGGTTATTTATGAATCTTCCTTAGTATTCCGATTATTTTTTATGACACATGAATTTTCCGCTTATTCTATATCACCACAACCTAACAATCAATTCTTCTTCCTGATAAGATAACAGGAACTCGGGTGAACAACGCCGTGACGTCAAAACATAATAGAATCATTAGACATGTTAGGATTCTGCAGTTTGTCAATGAGATCAACATTGTTTTTGATGTGGGTTTCAAAGATGTTGCCAGGCATTGGAGGTAATATTTTTGCCAACCATTTTGACAAGGTATAAGTCGCTGACCCCCACAGAGCTAATAGGTCTCGCTGGAAAACCGGGCTTGTGGGTGTTAATCAAACAATACATATTAGGAGGTGTCGCCGACCTCGCCGATAACTTTAATCAATTCCTCATTACCTCTCGGTGAGGTTCAAAGTTGCTTATTAAACATACTATCAACCTGGTCCAATGGGTTCTTATTAAAGGGCACGTAAGTTCCCCTGTCTTCTAATAACATGTTCATTTTTCCTCTATAATCAACCTTGTCCATAATTACTATAGCATTTGCTCTGTCTGCTTTTGTAAAGTGAGGTCTAGTATCTTTCCTTAATTCATGGTATGACTTAACAAATTATTGAGAAAAATTCTTAATATTATGAAATTTTCTTAAGACAATTGCCAGGTATATCTATATTCAGAATTTAAAGTCTTTTGTGTTGTATCGAAGTCTGACCTAATTTTTGATAACTAACGTTAGTTTTTTCGAGGTCATTACTAAATTATCATAGCTCGTGGGCTGGCTTTCTTTTAATGCCTTAATACTCTATCTTTCTGGCACTTGGCACTGGTCTACCTGTGGTACTTAGCGTCTCCTGTCTCCCTACCTCATTCTAGCTTGAACGCTCCCCTGAACTAATCTTCTTGAAATGCGTAGGAAGTTCAAGAAGATTAGTTCAGGGGAGCGTTCAAGTACTGGTTACTCTGATACAGATTTTGCAGGTTTGAGTCCTGCTGTGGACGTAGAGACAATGTTTGTAAATAATTTCGCCTGTTTGCGAATTGTTAAGCGCATATATATATATGTCGTGCCGATTAGGTAAAACTTGCGATTTTGGCTTAAATAGCAACGCACACCTTGCCATATAAGACAAGTGAAAATTTGTGTATGCAATAATTTCGCCAAAATCATTCTGAACATAACGAAAAAAAAATATTTCATTGTGTTTCTTTATTATTAAATTAATGTTAACGTATCTAAAATATATTAATTGGGTTAGGCTAAATTAAATTGCGCTTGTTGTAATAAGGTTAGGTAGGTTTTCAAAGTTTCTCTTGGTACAAAATTATAAATTCTTACATTAAAATAAATGAAAAAAATATATCTTTAAACGTATAAGAGAAAATTTTAGAAAGGACTTAATTTTAGATGAGTTCTTGCTAATTGACCAGTTTTACCTAATCGGCACGACATATATATATATATATATATATATATATATATATATATATATATATATATATATATATATATATATATATATATATATATATATTTTATATAGGATGGGATCCACCTCTGGTACAAATTGTGGGACCCATAGCCTCGGAGAAGTGGATAAAAGGCTTCAAGGAAGAATATTTGGATTTCTTCCTGATGCCATTTGAATATTCCACTTCCCCTACCACCCCATCTTCTTTTTTTTTTTTTTACCAATAAGTATATTTTATTACATAATATGGTACAAAAGATTTAAGAGATACATTGTTGATATAAAGATGGCATATATATATATATATATATATATATATATATATATATATATATATATATATATATATATATATATATATATATATATATATGCATGCATGTTGCATGCAATACAATCAGGTCAATTACTGCCACAGGTCTCTGGTTATATAAGGACCCCTCACGGGGCGGGATGGTCAAGGACATGTCAAACATAGCTTAAATTCTTCCCAAATTTTATAATTGTAATTTGTCAAAACATACATCAAATTCTTCCTAAATTACTTTAATTATATATCATCTAATTTGTATAATCCTAAATCAATATTCATATTAAAATCAAAACTATGTTTTATTAAGTTTGAATCAAATATATTTCTCTCGATCTTAAATCTATTTGATGCAACATACCGAATAACGAGTGCATGGTTAAAATCTCTCATATAATTAAACAGAGTATTAGACTCTTGTCCAGTTCTAAGAACATAAGACCATAAGAAAGAAGGAACACTGGAGCTGGCCTACTGACCTATGCGAGGCAAGTCCATGTCACTCCCCGGCTTAGACCTGACTACCTTGAGTTAACCCTCTCCAGGTAAACTCCAGGTAGTCAGATCACTTCCACTTAAGGAAGGAGCACAGCATCTGACCTAGTAGCACAAGCTAGTCAGGTCCAACTCACACCCACCCACACCAACTCATGTATTTATCTAACTTATTTTTAAAACTACACAACGTTGTAATCTTAGTTTAAGTCTTTTCCAAATTTGACTAAAATAAACGTTTTTACATTTTTTTCAGTGAATCTTGTAGACGCAGCCTTAAATAAGGCAAAGCTTTTATTGGCTTCACACGTTCTATATAAATTTATTTATTTCTGTGATGTAATTTGTTAATTGTACTTAATCACATAGTACACACTATGGGTACTTCTAATTTATTCTTCCACAGAAATTATAATTATTTTGTGACGGTCTTCTTCAAACGTTCTTTATGAACTAAGATATGATTATAATATTTTTCTCTTATCTCATAAGAAGCATTTAGATACTTTTAAGCAATAAAGCCTCTTATTTCAAGCAGAACATTACCTCTAAGACGTTACATTATTCCGCGTTCTTCCATTCCTCATTTTAGCGCAGTCATTCTGTCATTATGACTCACGAAATCGTAATGGCACGATTGCAAACAAACCACATACCACGGGTGGGGTTCGAACCCGCGGTCAGAGAGTCTCAGAACTCCAGACCGTGGTTTGTTTGCAATCGTGTCATTACGATTTCGTGAGTCATGTTGACGGCTTTGAAGGGGACTTGAGCTAGAGTTCGTCACGGCCATGCTAGCTGGAGATTCGTCTGTAAAAACTTGCATTTGTGGACACAGTGGTGCCTATGCTAACCTTCCTATGGTGTAGAAATATACCTAGTTGGATGAATCTTATTGAAGCTAGCTGGCCCAGTGGCTTACGCGACGGTCTGGAGTTCTGAGACTCTCTGACCGCGGGTTCGAACCCCACCCGTGGTATGTGATTCTGTCATTATGTTCTTATGTAAGGAAACACGTCGAAATGTTTCTACCCCGCCGGGAATCGAACCCGGGCCCTCCATGTGTGAAGCGAGAGCTTTGCCAGCCAGGCCACGGGGTCACCCGTATTCGTTATCGAAATCTATTTCACATCTTTGCAACTGTTTCTGGATAACTCCGTCCTGCTCTGTTCATTATTATTATTATTATTATTATTATTATTATTATTATTATTATTATTATTATTATTATTATTATTATTATTATTATTATTATTATTATTATCATGGTAAGTTCCACTGTTGTTATGGCTTTCTGTTGTGTTTAGTGAAATTGAAAAAGTTTAGCCAGATTAACTAAAAGATTCATTAAATAAAACAGCATTTTTTTGGGGGGGAGATTGTTGACTTTTCATTGTTAAATTAATTTTAAAAAATACTACTATCTTAAACAATATTTTATTAAAAGTATTAAAAAACTGTAATTTTAGCATATGTAAAATGCCAAATACTTTCTCCAAATGAATCACAATACATTTATTAAATAAATCACAATACATTTATTAAATAAATCACAATACATTTATAAAATGAATCACAATATACATTTATTAAATGCAAACTTTTTTACGTTTGCGAAAAGAGGATAAGTTGTTGAATAATATAACTGTGGTCAAGTGAAGTTGTAAGGGAAATATTGGGTGGAGTGAAATCCTGATATAAAACAATGTATACAAATAAAAATTCAGAGGAATGTGGATGAAGGGAATTTTTTGAATGATACTGAGACATGAGTCATGTCATGCATGGGGAGAGTCATGTAAGGAAATTTATGATCATTTTAAGTTCAGTATATTCACTCTACAAATTTACTTGATTTTGTTTTCGGACGATAAACCTTCAAGTAAAACATATGTCAATATTATATACCATTTCTACGTTTCCTATATTATATAATTTTTAAAACTATAATACGGAAAAGCTTCTTGCACAATGTGTGTGTGTGTATGTGTGTGTGTGTGTGTGTGTGTGTATTCACCTATTTGTGGATGCAGGGGTCGATTCACAGCTCCCGGCCAGGCCTCTTCGCTTGTCGCTACTAGGTCCACTCTCTTCCTGCTTCAAGAGAATTATCGTACCTTATCCTAAAGCTATGTATTGTTCCACTTCCTGAGAACTATAAGGCTGAACAAATAATTCCTAACATCCCTATGATTAATCTGATTTGTTAACTTCCAGCTGGGCCCCATCTCCGAAACATTCTGGCCCTGTCCACCTTGTCAATTCCTCACAGTATTTTATACGTCGTTATCATGTCCTTTCCCTATCCCTCCTGTCATCCAGTGTTGTCAGGTTGAGTTCCATTACCCTCTCCTCGTAGGACATACCCCTTCCCCCTTACCTCCGGGACTAGTCTTCTTGCAAACTTTTGCACTTTCTCTAATTTATTGACGAGTTTGACGAGGTGTGGGTTCAATACTGGTGCTGCATACTCCAATATGGGCCTGACGTACATGGTGTGCAGTGTAGTGAATGACTCCTTACTTAGATGTCGAAGCGTTATTCATAGGTTTGCCAGGCTCCCATATACTGGAACACTTATTTGGTTGATGTGTACCTCAGGAGAGGTGCTTGATATAATGCTAACCCGAAGATCCTTTTCCTTGAGTGAGTTTTGCAGCCTTTGACCCCCTAGGCTGTACGCCGTCTGCAGTTTTCTTTGTCCTTCCCTAAGCTTCATGACTGTGCACTTGGTGAGGTGAAACTCCATGAGCTATTTGTCGAACCAGGCTTGCATCCGGTCCAGATCCCCTTGTAGACATTTGATCCTCGTCCGTTTATTTTCTCGTGGACTTTCCTAAATCCATCCTTTCCGTCATGTCATTCACATATACAAGAAACAGCCCCTGTCTTAGTACTGACACCAGATATTTTATGTCATTCTAAATCAAATATAGCCATTATATGAAAGTACCGCTTTATAAGTGATCAAAATTCATTTATTTCTGTTAACAAGATGTGGCACCCGTATTCCATATGATTATATAAATTTTAGTGATTAAAGTAGCCAGGCTTGCGGGAGATTGATGTAAACACTTGCATTTGTGGTCACAGTGGTGGCCCATGCTAACCTCCCTAATGGTGTATAAATAAACCTAGTTGGATGAATCTTACTGTAGCCACCTGGCCCAGTGACTTACGTGCTGGCCTGGAATTTTACGACTCACTTGCCACGAGTTCAATCCCCACCCGTACCGTGGTTTGTTTACAATCGTGTCACCAAGATTTCTTGAGTCATAAAGTATCCTTGGCTAGTGTCGAACAGATAACATGCAACTTTAACAACCCTTCCAATAATCGCTACACTTTGAACTTAGTCAACCAACCATTTGGATTCCACACTCCCGTACGTTCACTCTCTTCGAAACTTTACTTATATCTGCAAGAAAGAACCTTCAGAAGAATTCTTTTTCATTTACAGAGAAGACTGAAGATTGTGGCTTCACAGTCGGTCATTCTGCTTTGTAAACAGTGTAAAAACTCCATCATAAAGAATCAACCAGAGGGAATTAGATCTTAAATGAAACTTCCTTGAATGCTCCATGAGGAGGTTCATTAACATGCAGATGAAATACGTACACCGTGAATAATATTGATTTAATGAAGCATGATCCAGGAGACAACAATAAAAGAAGATAATGTGAGTCACTAAGATTTGATGGTTACAATGCCACCAAACTTTTGCCAGTCATTCCTGCTCATAAAAGTAGCATGATTCAGTAATAGAATTTGGAAAGAGAACAGAAAAAGGCAGTAACAAATGCCATGTTTTAGCCCATCGTCAACTAGAACACGACCCCTCGATTCCTTACTACTCTTATGACCAATTTAGTCATGGACTGGAGGACACAGGTGAGTACAAACAGGAAGTGCATCTGTCTCGCGCTCAACAGACGAAGGATCGAGCTTCCATCACGTCTTGCATTGACCCACATGGGCTTACCATGAATTAAACAAATCAGTCATGAACGAGATCATTTTATTACACTGAAGAGATTGCCGACACTATTCCCACTCAGGATTATACTTAGCACCACATTAACGTAACTTTAATTATTTATTGCATGTCATTTATTAATCCTATTTCATAATCACATCGAGCACATATGCAGTGTCAAGGTTATTCTTCCTAAATATTATATTAGTAATATTTTTCATTAGAATTATTTAATATGATGACATATATAGGAACTGTCCTCTATAGACACATAAATAACTTTTCACTATCCTACTTAGTCTATAAACTAGACAATAATTCATCTGTATATATATTCTTCTTCAATGATATTTGTGTAATTGATATTTTGCCATGTTATTTTTTTTATTTTTTTAATGAAAAAGTATATAATGTCACTCACATAGCGAATATTTGTTACGGTATTGCCGCTCAAATATTGCATTTCCACTATGATTAGGTAGACCCTTATCCTGAAAGTAGCATTTCGATATCACTCCCATTGAAATCTGGTCCTTGAGCTCTCAACCTCAGCGCAATTCCATTTCTGGCAGCAGTAACTGAAGCGAACTGACGCGGTAATGTCTCTATACAGAGCCTAACAGATGAGCCCCTCGCCCAGGAGTCATCTTATTGCGATGTAACGCAAGATCCTCTTATTGAATGCCATAAAGAACAACTGTGTAAGTAGGTTCCCGGGAGATCTTTCCATCATCCATAGTGCCGTTCCAGCCTCTAACTACTACAACCCCTATGAACCTCTCAGCAAACACAACAATACGGTGTTGTAGAAGGTGAAGTTCTGGGCTGTAGGGCAAGAAAACGATATGAATTAAGGTGTCTTTTATAAGACACTTATGTGACAACTAATTCAATTGAAAGTGACTGTGTTGAGTAGTGTAAAGTAGAATTTTGCAAAAGTCTACTTTACACTTCAATTATCATTACTATCTAATCATTCTACAACAATTTATTTCCACTTCTTATTGAAATGTATTCGTTAATAATATAATTACAAATAAAGTGTGTTAATATAATAATCATAAGTATAATAAATAACCTATTCTGTTATATTGCAAAAATGAAAGTTGTCATAGAACAAATACTGAATATAAAACACGAAAAATCAATAAACCTGCTACTCAACAGAAGAATTAGTCGCTACAGTAAGATCAAGGATCGTCACAAGGGCAGGGCTGGTGGGTGTGGTGCCTTGTGTCCTGTCATGCATGGACCAAGAAGATTAATTGTACGTGTATATATGGGTGTGTGCATGTGTTTCGGTGTGTGAAAATAGGTGATTCAGTGTATGCTTGAAAATTTAGCAAAAATTATATTATACAACTGATTCGATAAGAAATCCTAATACATGTATTTTTATAATATTGTTCCATGACTAGGAATATTACTGGTCCATTGACCTTGATAAAATTTAGTCAGTATTATAATACTGACTGCTTCACTTATCAGGGTCACATGACAATATTCTTAGCTCTTGTATGCCAGAGTATAAAAGGACAGACAGTGTCCCTACACTCACATACCTTCCTCAGCACCGTAGCCACACAGCAGCCATGCGGGTTCTGGTAAGCGCCAGACTGGTGATGATCAAGGTGTTTAACAAACGTTAAATGGCTATCTGCCGACAATGTTAAAGAAAACGTCACGTTGCAGAAAAGGCTTTGATTTAGACAACGTTTAGCTATGCAAAGCTTTATCAATAAAGCTCTTTAAAGAATGAAACGTTCCCCCCCCTAAAAAAAAAAGCTTGTCAAGCAACGTTTCTTTGCTTCTCTTGTTTTAAATATATTTCTCACTGCCTATATTTACCAGAATAGCATTTTTTGTGTACATGGTTAAAAACGAATTATGTCTTATTCTAAAAATATTAAATTTTGTAAACCAAATCTGTAATTACCGATATATCTCATATATTAAATACAAAATACGTTTGCGTATTTTGTAATTAACAAGAGATATAAGTCATACGAGATATGAAGTCGTACTTCATAGATATTTTTTTTAATTTTTAAAAATCTTTGCTTACAAATATTTACGAGAATGAGATAAATTTGTAAAATAATTGTTATTTAGATTTAAGGCGCATAAGAAATAATGAAACTTTCACGGAAATATTAGATGGGCGAAATTCTACAAGGATATTAAAATTCTGTGGAAACAATGAGTGAAAATAAGTGAAGATCTGAATGACCGAAACAAACAATATGTGTACACAATGTTTGCGTAATATCACAATTTTAATTGAAACTAAACTGAACGAATATAGTAAACTTGTGTGATGTGAATTTATGTCCGAAGTGTTAGAGGTCCCCCACGTTAATTAGGAGTTATCAGCTAATACAAAATAGAAGAAAATCAATGATCTCCCAATCACAATACCTTCCAGCCTTGCTGCTGAATAATAACCAAAACTCACCACACAATACAATACGATTAGAAAGGCGTGAATAATTTGATAATAGCTGTACCAGGTAGGCTGCTCAGTCATGCTCAAGAAGTTTCAGAACATTTTTGCTAAGCTAGAACTAAGAATTAGAAACGTTGTGATTCAAACATTTGCTTTATTACTAATTAAAAATTTGTGATACATTATATTGGTGTAAATTTTAAGGTGTTTAATGACATAATAATTTCGATGTAAATAAGTCAAAGACCCCAATAGAAATAAATGACTGGGACTTTCTTGGGTTATCTTGGGTAATCTACACATATGCTGCTATGTATGAAAACTTATATAACTGTATTTATGTGTACCTGTATCTGAATAAACTTACTTTCTTCAAATATTCATAAAAATTCATTGTTTTTATCTATTTTAAATATTTTTTTTTATATAATTACGTTTTCTGCTCCTGGTACATTCAGTATAAAATTATTGGCAGGTAAATGCACGGATACATATTTAATAATAAAATGCTTATTGTTATTCAAACAAATGTCTTACTAATGTTACCGAACTATTTATAACTAGATTTTTTTTTTTTTCCTCAGATCATTATCCTGCTACTGGGTCTTGCAGCAGCAAAACCTGACCCTGTTGCATATCCTGACCCAAAAGCTGGTTTCGGTGGACTTGGTCTTGGAGGTCTTGGCTACGGTCTTGGAGGTGGAGGGTACGGCCTGGGAGGTCATGGCTATGGCTTGGGAGGCCTTGGCTACGGCCTCGGAGGCATCGGTCGCGGTGGTTATGGCTTCGGCTACGGACCTCGTCTCATAGGCGGCTTCTACGGATAACATTCAATGGCCCACGAAAAATCTAGAACACTTCGAAGCCTGTTACAAGAATTCTAATACATTTTGTATGGTACATGTTTTTCTTCAACAAAGAAAGTCCTGAAACTTTGGTTTGAATTTTTAATATCCTGGAAAGAAATGGAAAAAAACACAAAAAATGGCAACGTTATTTTCTAATGACTTATGAAGTCGCAGTCTATGTCTAGTATATATACCATATGTCACATCATGACTACCGCCTGACAATATATTAATATTATATTCAGGAAATCTTCTAAATTCTAAGCAGTCATACACTACCTGGGGAATGGGAAGACATCAGATCAGATCTTAGTCAAGGATTCAATGGTTTTAAAGCCCTGAAACTTTAGTTCATTCGGGTATGTACGTTTCAACTGTGCCTCATCATATATATATATATATATATATATATATATATATATATATATATATATATATATATATATATATATATATATATATATATATATATATATATCAGCATTTGTATTGAAATGGTTTGTTGTGAAAATTTCCTTCAACATGGTAAATCTGGTCAATTAACAAAAACTCATTTAAAATTAAGTCCTTTCTAAAATTTTCTCTTTTAAGTTTAAAGATATATATTTTTTCATTTATGTTAATGTAAAAATTAATAATTTTGTACCAAAAGAACCTTAGAAAACTAACCTAACCTTATTATAAAAAGCGCAATTTAATTTAGCCTAATCCAACTAAATATATTTTAGATAAGTTTATAATAATTTAACATTAAACAAACACAATAAAATATATGTTTTTCGTTAGGTTCAGAATGATTTTTGCGATAATATCAGGTCACACGTAGAGTGACCCAAAAAGAAGAAACTCAGTCACCGTCATTTGTCCTGACAGAAGCGCACTTACCACATCATCCCCCACCCCTTTAATCGGCTTATGTATGACAGCGCTGAGCATATAATTGCTTACAGCACGATTTCTCTTCTCCAAGCAGTCTGGTTACAAGGGACACTAATCTACGAAAAATTTATTTCACGGTGTAATTATGTAGTAGAGTTTTTATTTTCACGATTGTTAGCGCGTCGGTATGGAGTTTCATGACTCTCTGATCGCGGGTTCTATCCCCACCCGTGGTATGGCTTATAAAGATAAAATAATTTGCTAAACAAATCACCAGTCAAGCAATGACATCAGCAAAAATAAAATGGCTGGTTAATGAGGTTTAAAGCCTATCGACTACGCTAGGATCATTAACGCTACACGGTAACGTTTTTTTTACCACCAGATATGAACATTTAATCCCAAATGTAGGCTTAATGTAATCTCTCGACATATAAACGCTAAGTATATATCCAAGTTTTTTTTTTTTTATTCGCCGGTTCTCTCCCGGCCCGGGTCTTTTCCAGATGGTGACCCGGCCTTGACTCCCTGTCGTGGAAGTGTCTGAGACCTATGTCTCCCATGGGAGGAGGTACAATTACCTCCTCATCTTCTGGGACCAACTGTCCCCAGGCCCGCCCTCACGGGGTTCGTAGGAAGAAGCTAGACCTCTGGTCTGCCATCTTCCCAGCCCCAGGGGAGCCCGTGGGAATGGCAGTCTTGTAAGCTGCAGGTGGTAGCAAGCTCTAGCTCTGGCACCTTCCCCGCCCCAGGAGGGCTCGTGAAAGTGGTGTCTGCTTATATCCAAGTTTCGATTCTTTACTACGTATAACACTCATGTCTCAATTGTTCTGGACTGTGTATCAATATATAATAATAATAATAATAATTATAATAATAATAATAATTATTATTATTATTATTATTATTATTATTATTATTATTATTATTATTATTATTATTATTATTATTATTATTATTATTATACTTATTTTTATTATTAATATATTAATGGACAAACGCTAAACCCTCTAAGGTCATACAGTGCCTAGAAATTGGAGGGTATCAAGTATGATTCTATGATGGGTATTTAGCTCAAATTCCATATATCACAAGCCCTTCACTAGGATCGAGAAACCTCCGTTGAAGGGAAGTCATTGTGTTACCCAAGAAGAACGGTAGACACCTGTCGTGGAAGCGCATTTATGTTCATTGTAGTTTTGGTTTAAAAATAAAAACTCTACTACATAATTACACCGTGAACTAAATTTTTCATAAATTACTGTCCCTTGTAACCAGACTGCTAGGAGAAGAGAAATCGTGATGTAAGCAATTAGTATATGCTCAGCGCTGTCATACATAAGCCGATTACAGGGGTGGGGGGTGATGTGGTAAGTGCGCTTCTGTCAGGACAAATGACGGTGACTGAATTTCTTCTTTTTTGGTCACTCTACGTGTGACCTGATATTATCGCAAAAATCATTCTGAACCTAACGAAAAAAATATATTTGATTGTGTTTGTTTATTATTAAATTATTATAAACTTATCTAAAATATATTTAGTTGAATTAGGCTAAATTAAATTGCGCTTTTTATAAGGTTAGGTTAGTTTTCTAAGGTACTTTTGGTACAAAATTATTAATTTTACATTAACATAAATGAAAAAAATATATAGTATCTTTAAACTTATAAGAAAAAATTTCAGAAAGGACTTAATTTTAAATGAGTTGTACTGAATTTTTTTTGTGAAAAATTTCCTTCATCTAGATGACCACCCTTTTAACTGCTGAGGATGCAGGGACTTCTTCAAAACTTGTCTTGCCTATAGCCAAAATCAAATTCCACTAGTAGTTTTGTACGCTGGTGACCGCCTACCACTGCTCTACCTAATCTGCCAGTAGTATATAAGCTCCATCTCCGCGAATATGCTACATTTTTGTCAAGATTGATGGACTGAACACATGGACTCCAGACTGTGGGACTGATTACCTCAAACTCCTCCTCCGCATCTTCCACCTTTCTTTGCATTGGACTGAAGGTCACCGCGTAGCGAAGCGTTTACAGAATAAATACCCAAATGTTGCACAACTTGTCAGTTTTTTAAATCATTTATTCACATGGTGACTCAGTATGCTGAGCTTGGGAGTGTAGTGAAGATTTTGCAGGTCACATGTCAAGTACATTTTAGTAGTGACATGCCAGGAATAGCTTATATTTCTCACACATTTTTTTATTTATAAATGAATCTTACTCATACAACACTGAACTAATATTCCTATTAAAATCAGTGATTCGATTATATTTCTCTCAACCATGGACTTGTCTGATACAACTTTCTCGACCATTTGAGAATCAATTGGGTGCTTAAAATCCCTCACATGAATAAACAGAGCAGTGGGCTCTTGTCCAGCTCTGATTTATTCATGTTGTTGTAATCTTAGTTCAAGGATTTTTAGGGTTTGACCGTAATAAATTTTATTGCATTTATTACATGGAATCTTATAGACAGCTATTAGCACTTTTTTGTGACAAATATTTCAGGCTAAGATGTGAAGGTTTGGATTAATATAAGACAGACATTGCAAAAGAAAATATATGAGAGCTTATTAAATAATAAGTTTATTGATTATTGTAACTTTTTATTAATCAGCCCAAAACAATTTTGTCCTACTCATTCTGAAATATATTCATTAATAATTTTCATATATTTACAAATAAAATATAATGAAAGACTAATAATCTATATAAATAAAAATGTAAATGTTCGTTTATTCAGAATCTTAAATCTCCGAAAGTTCTTCACCGAGTGCTTTGAAATTTTGACACAACGTTGCATTCGAATACGCGCGTGTTTTTATATACCTTCTATTATATATTGCTACCAGGTGGAAGAACTGCAACAGAGTGAACGAGTTCCGTATGTAATGCATTCCTGAACACAACTGGAGGTGGGGAATGCGCTACTTGAAGTTAACTGCTTATAGGCGAAAATAGTTTAGGTTCTCTGCCCCTATTAAAAAAAATAAACATTATTATACAATCCACCTGCAATACTGAAGTATTGTATACAATGATTTTAATGTCCACCTGACGACCCCGGGAATAACCTGACCTGCCCTAACCCTAATTAAACCTGACCTGAAGACCTAGAAATGACCTGACCTGTCCTAACCCCAATTAAACTTGACCTGATGACCTAGAAATGACCCGACCTGTCCTAACCCTAATTATACTTGACCTGACAACCTAGAAACTACCTAACCTGTCCTAACCTCAATTGAACTTGACCTGACAACCTAGAAACAACCTGACCTGTCCTAACCTTAATTATACTTGGCCTGATGACCTAGAAATTACCTGACCTGTCCTAACCCTAAACTTGACCTGACAACCTAGAAATCTTGCGGCCAAGAACAAAGACGTCTACGAACTTAACAATATTATTCAGTCTAACATTCAAAGCGAGGCAGTCACATACAAGTCCGTCGACACTGTTGTGGAAGCAGATGAAGCGGTTAATTATCCAACAGAATTTTTTAATTCACTTGATCTGCCTGGGATGCCACCGCACGTACTGCAATTGAAAATCGGCTTGCCAATTATCATGTTGTGAAATATTAACCAGCCAAAGCTTTGCAACGGCACGTGGCTTGCAGTAAAAACATTAATGAGCAACGTCGTAGAAGCAACAATCTTGACAGGACCTTTAAAAGGTGAAGATGTCCTCATTCCTTGCATTCCTATGATTCCAACAGATATGCCATTTCAATTTAAGAGATTGCAATTCCCAATTCGATTGGCGTTTGCAGTTACCATCAACAAAGCTCAGGGCCAATCTTTAGAATTGTGCGGTTTAGATCTAGACACGGATTGCTTCTCACATGGACAATTATATGTTGCGTGTTCTAGAGTCGGCAAACCAGACAATCTCTATATCTGCACAGACAATGGAACAACAAAAAATATTGTATACCCACAAGCATTGTAAAATTAAACATATTAGAAACGTGCACTTTCTCTTTTCTTTCTTTTCCATTTAACCAGACTTAGCCACAGCAACGCATGGCCGGGTACACCTAGTTAAACAATAAATTGTTGTAAATGGTATGGTGATACCAACAAATTGAGGAAAAGGACATTTGTGTACAGTTTGGTACATTTATTAAAGGAAATACTTCGCCACGAGTGAGTTCAGTAGTCCTAATGCAGAGTACATAAATACAGGTTAATATGTAGTAGACAGTGCAGGTGACGTGAACTGAGGTGAGGCGGGAGGTAAGTCAAATTGTAAAAAAATATGTTGGAGAAATATATAAATAAATATATTTGTTCTACAACTTGACTTAACTTCCGCCTCACTTCACTTTTGCTTCACGTCACCTG
The DNA here is from genome assembly GCA_009830355.1 of Cherax destructor. NCBI lineage: Eukaryota > Metazoa > Arthropoda > Malacostraca > Decapoda > Parastacidae > Cherax > Cherax destructor. The sequence goes on from WNWK01011992.1 coordinate 52,608, forward strand.
CACTGTCTACTACACATTAACTTATACTTAATTTACTCTGTATTAGGACTGATGAAGCCACTCATGGCGAAAGGTATTCTTTAATAAATATTCTGAACTGTACACAAGTGTCCTTTTAAACAACAGTTGTTACATACAATTATAATGTAAAATTAGAGGTGTTATGACAAAGTATTTATAGCAAAATATGTATAGCATAAAAAATCAGTACTCATGGTAATTACCAGAGGAGTTAGTCGCCACGTAAGATCAACGCTCTCACAAGGGCAAGGCTGGTGGTGGGTGTGGCTCTTGGCGTCTTCCCATGCATGGAGCCAGCATATTATTTTAATTGTGCATGCGCTTGTACATAATGGAGCATGCGAGTATGTGAAAATGTTAAAATATGTGATTAGTTGTTACTCTTTTTTTACCCAAAAAAAAAAAAATATACAACTGAATCTTTTTAGGAATCACCGTTTATCGCAATTTTATCCCAAGATTTTGGGTTTGTCACTGTCCCATTGACCTTGGTAAGGATTGGTCACCGTTATAATAGTAGTTTATAGCTTGACTGGTCTACTTATCAGGGTCGCATGACGACAGTCTCAGCTCTTGGATGCCAGAGTATAAAAGAACAGACAAGTCTACTCACACTCACACACCTGCCTTAGCAAGGAAGCAACACAGAGTAGATATGAAGGTTCTTGTGAGTAGCAAAGTAGCAAATTCACTGGAATAAAAAAAGTTGTCAGTGCACAACCTTTTAAATTATAGGCAAATTTTTTTGCTAGAGTGAAAGTAATATTTTTCTTCATTTAAATTATGATTTTTTCTAATACATAATCCTATCTTACGTAAAATAACAAAAGCACTCAAAGATGTAATCATTATGCATTTATTAAACACAGAGATTTGTATAAATATATTTTCCAAATACGAGAAAAAGGATGCAATACATTTGTTGTGTAGATACAAAATAAAGCAGATAAAAGAAATTTTAGGGAAATGATGAGCAAAATTTTTTTTAAATAATATTTAATTACTTGTGAAATCACTGAGTGTGTAAGAGGAAGTTATGACCTGAATCACTGGAGTAAACACTCGTGGTAAACAATGTTTTATTACAAGGCTGTTCAATACTCAGGTAAATTCTCGAGTACGTGGAGGTAAAATGTATGGAAACAAGTGAAGACCACTAAGTTCCATCTCAACTGTGAATTGATTCTCACCACCCACAATCCCTTGACATTCGAATAAATATATGTGGAACGTATGCTTTGATTTTGTCATGGTAGTATCAGGAAGGCTGCTAGGAATCATGTGACCAACCTCAGGAACATTTCATTATATTTTTATTATAAAACAAAAAAAAACATAAAACAAAAAATAAGAAATTTCTTAAAATATCAGTGAAATTTAAATGATCCGATATTTCGTAATACAGACATTTCGTGTTTATTGTATTTATACAATATATAAAACGTTTCAAAATGCCGATACGCACGTCAAAACATAGATTACAATTATTTTTAGGCTCATTAAACATTGTAATATATTTTGAAAAACGTAATTTGTTGACTTTATGCTAAATGTTATACTATTATCTATATCGTAATTACGTTCTCTGCACCTGAAACGTTCAATATAAAATGAAAACATTTAGTTCACAATTGATAAAAAAAAATTGCTTCCAAAGTTGATGTGAGGGAATGTTACTCAAGTAAAAGTGTTAAATATCTCTCCAATAAATATTAACTAATAACTATACTTATCTTTACCCACAGATCATTCTCCTGGTGGTGGGTCTTGCAGCAGCCAGGCCTGGACCTGTCGCAAATCCTGACCCTGAAGCTGGCTTCGGTGGACTCGGTCTCGGAGGTCTTGGCTATGGCCTCGGAGGTGGAGGCTACGGTCTGGGAGGCCATGGTTACGGCCTCGGAAACCTGGGCTACGGTGGTGGAGGGTATGGGCTAGGCTATGGCCCACGTTTCTATGGTGGCTTCTACGGTTAAGACACAATATCCTTCAAAGTCAAAAATGTCTCCACGTCTGATAAAATTAAAAGATCCTCTAGACTTTGTACAATACATGTTCTCCTCGCCAAATATATTTCTATAGCATTGAATTCTTTTAAAATATCCTCCAAGAGAAGATCAAAGAAGCAGAAATGCCTGAGCATTCCTACTAAGGCAATCAGTCAAGTACTAATTTTTGTCCTATGTCTATCCTGTAGACTGTAGCAAAAATGCAAATAAATGCACAAGGCCCTAAGAGCTACTCTTGCAGGATGGCTGGTTAATGGGGTTTCAAATCTATCAACTGCAGGATATACCCCAGTAACCTCTTCCAAGAGACATCATATAAAAGGTGAGAGAAATACACATCTTATGATATACATTCAGTGGGCTTACGTGAGTACTTAAAGTCTTTTATTTACAAATATGTCATTTTTTTAATTTTTTTTTTTTTTTTTTATATAATACCATGAAATAATGTATTGGATAATGTATGAGCATTTTGCTTATTTAAGGAACAAACAGACGCGTAGTCCTGAAGAAAGTGATTCTAGGGGCTCCGGTATAATTTCTGTCTAATTTAATATTTCCGAAGGGGTAAATTTAAGAGGCTGCCTGATTTTTATTTTATTTTCTTCTTCCTCCATCTTTTCGTTTCTGTTTCTCTCATACATCTAAAACACTTCAACTAACCGCCTTCAATCTTTCAACACTTGTGTACGGTTAAGAAGACCAAATTCTTTGAATACTTGGCATGTTCAGATGCCCTATGACCGAAGCTGCTGAGTCAGTTCCCACCATCCTGGAAGGGTGGAAATAAATGGTATAAAATACCGACACAATGGAAAAATAAACACATAAGCAGTATAATGTGATCCTTTATTGACAACGTTTCGCCCACGCAGTGGGCTTTATCGAGTCACAGACAGATCTACCTGGAAAATGAGCAACATGGAGATATATATAGGGTACAGTCAGGTGGAGAATGCTGGGTCAGGTGGAGAAAGCTGCATGTGAGTCTTAAAAGTAGTGTGATAGTTAAAAACATAGTGTGACTTAAAGGACCTGCAGTGTACCATTCTTGAGTTCTAGGTGGGATAGCGTTGAAGAAGTTTCTTGGCAATAGGTTCAGCTATGTTGTAGAAGCCGTTGTTCTGGTTGAAGTTGTTGGATATACAGATGAGTGATGATTCTAGGATTCTTCGGTATTGCGTGTTGTCTTCTCTGGCGATGAGTCTTGCGTTTCTGTAGTTGATTAAATGGTTGTGTAAATTTCGGTGTTGAACACAGGCATTTCTTGAGTCGTCAGATCTGCCTGCGTACTGGTGTTCTGAAATGCGTGTTTGTAGGTCTCTGGATGTTTCGCCAACGTATAATTTGCTGCAGCCATTACAAGGGATTGTGTATACCCCTGCCGTGGATTGAAGCTTTTCCTGTCTGTTACTGGTAATGTCCTTAATGGTGGTGGATGTGGAGGTGGATACTCGGAATGAGGTCTTAGAAAAAATGTTGGAAACTTGTTTGGAAATGGAGTTGGTGGGAAGGACTATGTATCTCTTCTCAGCAGTGTCTTCTCTGGGTGTGTTGAAGATGTTTAATGCCCGTCGTCTGCAGTCTCTAATGAAGTGACGAGGATAGTGAAGTTTGGAAAAAACTTGTTCAATGAGGGAGCATTCTTCTTCAAGGAACTCACTGCTGCAGATTCTGAGTGCGCGCAGGAAAAAGCCTATAATTACACCACGTTTAATTTTGGTGTCACCTGGCTTCGTTATGTTGACGACATTCTCATCATAACTCCCAGACGCTTCAACGTTCAAGCTCTCCAACACGAACTCAACCAGGTTGAGCCATCAATCCAGTTTACACTAGAAGAAGAAGTCGACAACACTCTTCCTTTCCTTGATGTTCTTCTCTGCAAAGCTGACCATGAACTTCGTTTTAAAGTCTATCGAAAACCTACCAATCAACACGATCTTCTCCACTTCTACTCTCCCCACGACACCAAAATTAAACGTGGTGTAATTATAGGTTTTCCTGCGCGCACTCAGAATCTGCAGCAGTGAGTTCCTTGAAGAAGAATGCTCCCTCATTGAACAAGTTTTCCAAACTTCACTATCCTCGTCACTTCATTAGAGACTGCAGACGACGGGCATTAAACATCTTCAACACACCCAGAGAAGACACTGCTGAGAAGAGATACATAGTCCTTCCCACCAACTCCATTTCCAAACAAGTTTCCAACATTTTTCTAAGACCTCATTCCGAGTATCCACCTCCACATCCACCACCATTAAGGACATTACCAGTAACAGACAGGAAAAGCTTCAATCCACGGCAGGGGTATACACAATCCCTTGTAATGGCTGCAGCAAATTATACGTTGGCGAAACATCCAGAGACCTACAAACACGCATTTCAGAACACCAGTACGCAGGCAGATCTGACGACTCAAGAAATGCCTGTGTTCAACACCGAAATTTACACAACCATTTAATCAACTACAGAAACGCAAGACTCATCGCCAGAGAAGACAACACGCAATACCGAAGAATCCTAGAATCATCACTCATCTGTATATCCAACAACTTCAACCAGAACAACGGCTTCTACAACATAGCTGAACCTATTGCCAAGAAACTTCTTCAACGCTATCCCACCTAGAACTCAAGAATGGTACACTGCAGGTCCTTTAAGTCACACTATGTTTTTAACTATCACACTACTTTTAAGACTCACATGCAGCTTTCTCCACCTGACCCAGCATTCTCCACCTGACTGTACCCTATATATATCTCCATGTTGCTCATTTTCCAGGTAGATCTGTCTGTGACTCGATAAAGCCCACTGCGTGGGCGAAACGTTGTCAATAAAGGATCACATTATACTGCTTATGTGTTTATTTTTCCATCCTGGAAGGGTATAGTTCAAAAAGTTCCAAAAAAAGGTGGCAAAAAAATCGACAATCGCTGAGAGTGAAATTCGAACGTATAGGTACAATTTTGACAACAATTTTGACAACTTTACATGCAAAATTGTGCGAAACTTTTATTTCCCATAAATCACTTCAAATTATTTCCAGTTTGCCTCTTCAGAACGGCTTCGTTATTTAAAGGCTGAAAGTAAGTTTCGCTGGAGTGCTGGAAAATGGTATGGTGATACCAACAAATTGAGGAAAAGGACATTTGTGTACAGTTTGGTACATTTATTAAAGGAAATACTTCGCCACGAGTGAGTTCAGTAGTCCTAATGCAGAGTACATAAATACAGGTTAATATGTAGTAGACAGTGCACGTGACGTAAACTGAGGTGAGGCGGGAGGTAAGTCAAATTGTAAAAAAATATGTTGGAGAAATATATAAATAAATATATTTGTTCTACAACTTGACTTACCTTCCGCCTCACTTCACTTTTCCTTCACGTCACCTGCACTGTTTACTACACATTAACTTATACTTAATTTACTCTGTATTAGGACTGATGAAGCCACTCATGGCGAAAGGTATTCTTAAATAAATATCCTGAACTGTACACAAGTGTCCATTTAAACAATAGTTGTTACATACAATTATAATGTAAAATTAGAGGTGTTATGACAAAGTATTTATAGCAAAATATGTATAGCATAAAAATTCAGTACTCATGGTAATTACCAGAGGAGTTAGTCGCCACGTAAGATCAACGCTCTCACAAGGGCAAGGCTGGTGGTGGGTGTGGCTCTTGGCGTCTTCCCATGCATGGAGCCAGCATATTATTTTAATTGTGCATGCGCTTGTACATAATGGAGCATGCGAGTATGTGAAAATGTTAAAATATGTGATTAGTTGTGTTACTCTTTTTTACCAAAAAATATAAATATATGCAACTGAATCTTTTAGAAATCACCGTTTATCGCAATTTTATCCCAAGATTTTGGGTTTGTCACTGTCCCATTGACCTTGGTAAGGATTGGTCACCGTTATAATAGTAGTTTATAGCTTGACTGGTCTACTTATCAGGGTCGCATGACGACAGTCTCAGCTCTTGGATGCCAGAGTATAAAAGAACAGACAAGTCTACTCACACTCACACACCTGCCTTAGCAAGGAAGCAACACAGAGTAGATATGAAGGTTCTTGTGAGTAGCAAAGTTAAAGTTTTTTTTCTAGAACAGTGTTATTCATTGTACAAATTCACTGGAATAAAAAAAGTTGTCAGTGCACAACCTTTTAAATTATAGGCAAATTTTTTTGCTAGAGTGAAAGTAATATTTTTTTTTCATTTAAATTATGATTTTTCTAATACATAATCCTATCTTACGTAAAATAACAAAAGCACTCAAAGATGTAATCATTATGCATTTATTAAACACAGAGATTTGTATAAATACATTTTCCAAATACGAGAAAAGGTTGCAATACATTTGTTGTGTAGATACAAAATAAAGCAGATAAAAGAAATTTTAGGGAAATGATGAGCAAAATTTTTTTAAATAATATTAAATTATACTTGTGAAATCACTGAGTGTGTAAGAGGAAGTTATGACCTGAATCACTGGAGTAAACACTCGTGGTAAACAATGTTTTATTACAAGGCTGTTCAATACTCAAGTAAATTCTCGAGTACGTGGAGGTCTTGATCTTAATACTTGAGGTTTCAAACGTTCGCATGGTATAGCTAAAACAATTGATTAGGTAAAATGTATGGAAACAAGTGAAGACCAGTGAGTTCCATCTCAACTGTGAGTTGATTCTCACCACCCATGGTAGTATGTATCATGAAGGCTGCTAGGAGTCATGCGTACAACCTCACCAACATTTCATTATATTTTTATTATAAAACAAAACAACAAAACAAAAAATAAGAAATTTCTTAAAATATCAGTGAAATTTAAATGATCCGTTATTTCGTAATACAAACATTTCGTGTTTATTGTATTTATACAATATATTAAACGTTTCAAAATGCCGATACGCACTTCAAAACATAGATTACATTTATTTTTAGGCTCATTAAACATTGTAATATATTTATAAAAACGTAATTTGTTGACTTTATGCTAAATGTTATATTATTTATATTGTAATTACGTTCTCTGCACCTGATACGTTCAATATAAAATGAAAATATTTAGTTCACAATTGATAAAAAAATTGCTTCTAAAATTAATGTGAGGGAATGTTAGTTACTCAAGTAAAAGTGTTAAATATCTCTCCAATAAATGTTAACTAATAACTAAACTTATCTTTACCCACAGATCATTCTCCTGTTGGTGGGTCTTGCAGCAGCCAGGCCTGGACCTGTCGCAAATCCTGACCCTGAAGCTGGCTTCGTTGGACTCGGTCTCGGAGGTCTTGGTTATGGCCTCGGAGGTGGAGGCTACGGTCTGGGAGGCCATGGTTACGGCCTCGGAAACCTGGGCTACGGTGGTGGAGGGTATGGGCTAGGATATGGCCCACGTTTCTATGGTGGCTTCTACGGTTAAGATACAATATCCTTCAAAGCCAAAAATGTCTCCAAGTCTGATAAAATTAAAAGATCCTCTAGACTTTGTACAAAACATGTTCTCCTCGGCAAATAAATTTCTATAGCATTAAATTATTTTAAAATATCCTGCAAGAGAAGATCAAATAAGCAGAAATGCCTGAGCATTCCTACTAAGGCAATCAGTCAAGTACTAATTTTTGTCCTTTGACGCGGCGTATTATGAACCTCATGTCTATCCTGTAGACTGTAGCAAAAATGCAAATAAATACACAAGGCCCTAAGAGCTACGCTTGCAGGATGGCTGGTTAATGGGGTTTCAAATCTATCGACTGCAGGATATACCCCAGTAACCTCTTCCAAGAGACATCATATAAACCGTTAGTGAAATACACATCTTATGATATACATTCAGTGGGCTTACGTGAGTACTTAAAGTTTTTTTTATTTACAAATATGTCATTTTTTAATTTTTTTTTTATTTTTTATATATAATACCATGAAATAATTTATTGGATAATGTATGAGCATTTTGCTTATTTAAGGAACAAACAGACGCGTAGTCCTGAAGAAAGTGATTCTAGGGGCTCCGGTATAATTTCTGTTTAATTTAATATTTCCGAAGGGGTAAATTTAAGAGGCTGCCTGATTTTTATTTTATTTTCTTCTTCCTCCATCTTTTCGTTTCTGTTTCTCTCATACATCTAAAACGCTTCAACTAACCGCCTTCAATCTTTCAACACTTGTGTACGGTTAAGAAGACCAAATTCTTTGAATACTTGGCATGTTCAGATGCCCTATGACCGAAGCTGCTGAGTCAGTTCCCACCATCCTGGAAGGGTATAGTTCAAAAAGTTCCAAAAAAAGGTGGAAAAAAAATCGACAACCGCTGAGAGTGAAATTCGAACGTATAGGTACAATTTTGACAACTTTACATGCAAAATTGTGCGAAACTTTTATTTCCCATAAATCACTTCAAATTATTTCCAGTTTGCCTCTTCAGAACGGCTTTGTTATTTAAATGCTGAAAGTAAGTTTCGCTGGAATTCTGGAAAATTTGTTCATGTAATATATTACAAAAATAAAAACTGGAATAGTTGGAAACAGCGCCATAACTGAAAAATCCCTCATGTGATCGGTTTCAATTTTTTTCTATTAAAGAATTCCCTGTATGAAGATCCCAAGATGTTGCTGTGTTTGACAGATATGATGTAAATGGTTTAGCAGGGGGGTAATACCTATTGTATCCTTGGTAGTATATACTGCAGCTCTGAGAAGCTGGGTGAGAATTATATGATGTAATTTTTGAAAAAACACATAGCAATATGCAATTGAAATGTATCCTTTAACCTTCATGTATTGTGTAAGCCATCTGTATGTTTAGCGAGAGCTGGACGCCAAGGTATTGTCCAGTGTGGTACGGTCGGTAAAGCACTGCAAACCTTGTTGCAAGGTTCGTAGGTTCGAGTCTCCTTCGGCCAGAGATCAGTGTTTGTGAATATTTCGCCTTCTCTTGCGAATTCCTAGCATATATATATATATATATATATATATATATATATATATATATATATATATATATATATATATATATATATATATATAGCCAGGAGTTCGAACCCCATGTTGTACTGGCCCGTCATTTGTGGCGAGAACGATATGATAGGCTTAAACCACAGGACTACCCA
>WNWK01011993.1:0-14725 GCA_009830355.1 Cherax destructor
TGAATAAAAATTCAAAATTGAAAGTAAGCATAATATAAGAGGGGCCTGAAAATGTGACTAATGAACAGAGAAAATGTTATTTTAGTGCCAGGAATGTTTGCATTGTTTATTCTGAACGCTATTTTGAAATCGGCATCTTTTGAAATTTGTATGAAATTGGCCAAATTACCGATTTCTGACCACTTTATTGGGCAGCTGAAATAGGTAAATGGGCAGTTTCTTGTACTCAGTAGACAGAATGAAAAGAATACTAGCGAAATAGCTATGAGTTTGGCAGACTGGAACAATGAAATGGGCCAAAAATAGGGCATAAAGTGGGCGAAATCACTTATGCGTAAATATCGCCATTGGGTTAAGTGTATTCTAACCTAACCATTCTGTAATCCAGCAAAATTACTAATCCGGCACCCTACAGATCCTGATGATGCTGGATTAGTGATGGTCAACCTGTATAATAATCATAAGCTTAAGTGGAATAGAACTGGTGGAAAATAGGTGTTTTATACTGGGGAGAGATTGAGGAAAGAAGAAGCACTGTCTATTGATATTTTGTATCCATAAATAACATTTCATTGTTTTTCTCAATAGTAAGGTATTCTATTAGTAAAATTTTCTTCGTTATTTATGAATACTCATTGTTATGATTTTTACACGCATTATTCAGGAATCATGGTTTTACAATCCCTTGAAGGGAATCTGTAATAGCCTTGATCATTTATGTTTTATGTAGTATTTATTTTAAAATAAAAAAACATACAAAATTAAGAATTTTGGGGGATATAATATAAAATGTCATTCAATTCCTTCTATGCAATTTGTCTTTAGCCTTTATTGTTCATCTAAAGTCAAATACAAAAATCCTAAACATTAAAAATTTGGCACAAATTTTACCAAGGTGTTGTAATATAAAAAATCATTATTTTTTTCTCTCCTTATTTTTGGACAAACTTCATGAAACTTCTAGTACGTATATACTTTGGACCACCTTAACTCACAATAAAGTAATTGAAATTGGACTATTTTTTTACATTTTCCAAGTTAAATCTTGCTCCCCTTCTTAATATTTTCACGTTACGTTGAACCACAGATAAACCGAGGAAACTGAACCAACCGATACGGGTTCTATTGTACTTCCCGCCTCCAGGACTAGAGCCCAGCTAACCAGTATCGGAGAATATCTTAATGAAAATGATATGTCTCCACTCCAAAGACATGCTGACACACCTGAATACTTAGGATCCTACCAGTTAATACCTCTTTCACTCCCTCTCTCCAACCCATCAAGGAATGATCCCCAGACTTGCATAGTTTATTGGCTCCTGGTTCTCTGATGGATCAAAGTGACTTACTACTTCCCGTTATCATTCCCTGATTTAATGGATTTATTGAACTGGAGCTGATCTTACCTTGACACATCTCTGATTATACTCATTAAATTGACCTACATGTATATGTAATTATTATATTTTTTTATTAACACATCGGCCTATTCCCACCAAGGCAGGGTGGCCCGAAAAAGAAAAACTTTCATCATCATTCACTCCATCACTGTCTTGCCAGAGGGGTGCTTTACACTACAGTTATAAAACTGCAACATTAACACCCCTCCTTCAGAGTGCAGACACTGTACTTCCCATCTCCAGGACTCAAGTCCAGCCTGCCGGTTTCCCTGAATCCCTTCATAAATGTTACTTTGCTCACACTCCAACAGCACGTCAAGTATTAAAAACCATTTGCCTCCATTCACTCCTGTCACACACACTCATGCATGCTTGCTGGACACACAAAACCTCCTTTACCCCCTCCCTCCAACCTTTCCTCCACTACAGATTTATACACTCTCAAAGTCATTCTGTTTCTTTCCATTCTCTCTACATGTCCAAACTACCTCAACAACCCCTCCTCAGCCCTCTGGATAATAGTTTTGGTAATCCCGCACCTCCTCCTAATTTCCAAACTATGAATTCTCTGCATTATATTCACACCACACATTGACATCTCCACTGCCTCCAGCCTTCTCCTTGTTGCAACATTCATCACCCATGCTTCACACCCATATAAGAGTGTTGGTATAACTATACTCTCATACATTCCCCTCTTTATATGTAATATTTCCTCTTATAACCAACTGACAGGAAAAAAATGTGAAGGGATCTTAGCCCTGATCAGACTGTTAATTGTAATGATGTAATGATATAATAAATGGTAACCTGATCAATAGGACTATTTATGATTACACCTAATATTAATGTCTGCTCGCGATGGCCCAAGCCACCGTGCCAGTCCAGGGGTACCCGAGCCAACGTGACAGTCCAGGGGTGCCCGAGCCACCATGCCAGTCCGGGGGTACCCGAGCCACCGTGCCAGTCTGGGGGACCCGGGCCACCACGTTAGTCCGAGAGACCCAACCAGGGGTGTCGACCTGGGACGGCCCAAGTCACGGTGTAGGTCTGGGATGGCCCAAGTCAGGATGTCAGTCTGAGACAGCCCAAATCAAGGTGTCGGCCTGGGACAGCCCAATTCAGGGTGTTGGCCTGGGATGGCTCAAGTCAGGGTGTCGGCCTGGGATGGCCCAAGTCAGGGTGTCGGCCTGGGATGGCCCAAGTCAGGGTGTCGGCCTGGGATGGCCCAAGTCAGGGTGTCGGCCTGGGATGGCCCAAGTCAGGGTGTCGGCCTGGAATGGCCCAAGTCAGGGTGTCGACCTGGGACGGCCCAAGTCAGAGTGTCAGCCTGGGACGCCCCAAGTCAGGGTGTCGGCCTGGGATGACCCAAGTTAGGGTGTCGGCCTGGGACAGCCCAAGTCAGGGTGTCAGCCTGGGACGGCCCAAGTCAGGGTGTCTGCCTGGGATGGCCCAAGCCATGATATCGGTCTGGGGACACAAGGCACCATGTCAATCTGGGGGACCCAAGCCATCATATCAGTATGAGGAACCAAATACACAATATCAGTCTGGGGGACCCAAGCCATCATATCAGTCTGGGGGGACTCAAGCCACCACATCAGTCTGGGGAACCCAAGCCACCACATCAGTCTGGGGAACCCAAGCCACCACATCAGTCTGGGAGACCCAAGCTACCACATCAGTCTGGGAGACCCAAGCTACCACATCAGTCTGGGGGACCCAAGCCACCACATCAGTCTGGGGGACCCAAGCCACCACATCAATCTGGGGGACCCAAGCCACCACATCAGTCTGGGGGACCCAAGCCACCACATCAGTTTAGGGGACCCAAGCCACCATGTCAGTCTGTTTGACCAAAGCCACCATGTCTTTTTGGGAACCCTAACCATCATTTATTTTGGGGGAACCCAAGCCACCATGTCTTTCTAGGGAACCCAAGCCACCATGGCTTATTGGGGAACCCAAGGCACCATGTCAGTCTTGGCTACCCAAGCCACCATGTCAGTCTGTTGGACCCAAGCCACCATGTCAGTCTGTTGGACCCAAGCCACCATGTCAGTCTGTTGGACCCAAGCCACCATGTCAGTCTGTTGGACCCAAGCCACCATGTCTTTTTGGGAACCCTAGCCATCATTTCTTTTTGGGGAACCCAAGCCAATGTCTTTCTGGGGAACCCAAGCCCCCATGGCTTATTGGGGAACCCAAGCCACCATGGCTTATTGGGGAACCCAAGGCATCATGTCAGTCTTGGCTACCCAAGCCACCATGTCAGTCTTGGGGACCCTAGGCATCATGTCAGTGTAGATAGTATGTATGTCTACTCCATCTGTTTCACATACCACCCGGTAGGGGCAATTGCTGGCCTACAGCTTGACAGTAGCCTTAAATTCCAAACACACATACAACAAATTTCCAAGAAAATCTCAAAGACAGTAGGCATATTATCAAAGATACGCTATTATGTGCCACAATCAGCTCTCCTTGCACTATATCATTCACTTATCTACCCTTATCTCACCTATGGAATCTGTGCATGGGGATCAACAACATTAAATCACCTTAGACCACTCATAACACAACAAAAGGCTGCAGTCAGAATGATAACAAATTCCCACTCTAGACAGCATACTCCACCAATATTCAAAAGTCTAAAACTACTCACCGTAAAGAACATTCATACTTATTCTTGTGCCTACTACATATACAAAACTTTACACTCTAATATAAACACTCCGCTCAAAATTCTCCTCACCAACTTTAATAGGACCCATGACCACAACACAAGACACAGATCACTTTTTGATATACCCCGAGTTCATATCAACCTATGTAAAAATTCTATGCACATAAAGGGCCCCAGAATCTGGAATTCATTACCAGTAAATATTAAGATAACCTTGTCTGAAAATCAATTTAAGACTCAACTCAAAAACCACCTACTCACCCAAAACTAAATAATCATACTATAAACTACTTTGAAAAATGCTCATTATTACTTTCCTATAAGATAATTTCAATTTTTAATAATGTTACAATTATGTTACCCCCTACTCACCCAAAACTAAATACTCATACTATAAGTTAATGTCAAAAATGCTCAATGTTATTTTCCTTAAGATAATCTCAATTTCATATTACCATTCGAGAATCTAAACACCTGTTACAATCAAATATCATCATATAATAATTTTAACAGTATAATATCATCATATTGTAATTTGAAAACAAATTTTAACTAGAATAAACTCAATAAATTTCTCTATTATGTACATAGTCTTTAAGTTACTAGATTAAGCTGCCCCTAATGTCATGGCATGTCAGTGGCTCTCCTTGCACTCAGTTTATATTGTAACTACCAATACCTATGTAATCTGCAATGAAATAAAATTTTACTTTACTTTGATCAGTGCCCAGTAGCAGGCAAGCACTTAGGTCTGTCCTCCCGCCAAGTGCTCATCCTCACACTTTGCCCAAGCAACCCACTTGTGTCTGCTTGGTGTACCTCCATAGCCAATAAACTCTGCTATGCTGTATACGTATCTATGTAACCTGAACACTACCACTCAAGCATACTTCACGGCTAGCACAGGCAAGGTTTATGGTGTCCCGTGGCCTGGTAGGCAGTGCTCTCACTTAACATGCTTAGTGTCCGTGGTTTGATCGCCAGAAAGGGTGGAAACATTGGGCATGTTTAATAATAATAATAATACCTTTATTTACTACAAGTACATGTACAAGGTATACAGGCCTAGCTGACATCAATGACATACTACTATATAGAAAGTCCCTTGTTATGCTGAGCATTTCGGGCAAATTAGGTCCTTGTCCCAGGATGCGACCCACACCAGTCGACTAACTCCCAGGTACTCATTTTACTGATGGGTGAACATAGACAACCGGTGTAAAGAAACACGCAAAATGTTTCTACCCGAGCTGGGAATCGAACGCAGGCCCTCGCCGTGTGAAGCGAGAGCTTTAGCGATCAGACCACGGGGCACCTAGCAAGCAAGTAGGTACCTGGGTGTTAGTCAACTGACGTGGGTCTCATCCTGGGGGAAAAGATTGAGGACCCCAATGGAAATTAGACAGACAGTCCCTCAATGACACTGCCTTTCTTGGGTTATTTTGGGTGGTTAACCCTCTAGGTTTAAAAATCCGAACAAAACCTTATCAAGGTGGATTGCCTACATACCAGTTAAAATATACGCAAACATACAACCATTACATCAATCCAGGGGTTACCCAAGCCACCAGCCATGCCAGTCCAGGGGACCCAAGCCACCAGCCATGCCAGTCCGGGGGACCCAAGCCACCAGCCATGCCACTCCGTGGGATCCAAGCCACCAGCCATGCCACTCGAGGGGACCCAAGCCACCATGTCAGTCTGAGAGGCCCAACCAGGGGTGTCGACCTAGGACGGCCCAACCAGGGGTGTCGACATGGGACGGCCCGACTCAGGGAGCTAGTCTGGGACGGCCCGACTCAGGACGCCAGTCTGGCCCAAGTCAGGATGTCGGTCTGGGAGGGGACCCAAGGCACCATGTCAGTCTGGGAGGGGATCCAAGGCACCATGTTAGTCTGTGAGGGGACCCAAGGCACCATGTCAGTCTGGGAGGGGACCCAAGGCACCATGTCAGTCTGGGAGGGGACCCAAGGCACCATGTCAGTCTGGGAGGGGACCTAAGGCACCATGTTAGTCTGGGTGAGAAGCCCAAGGCACTATGTCAGTATGGGGTCTCCCAAGGCACCATGTCAATCTGGGGGGGACCCAAGGCACCATGTCAGTCTAGGTGTAAACTCTCTCTTGTTATAAGTAAGTAGTATGCTGAGTATTTCGGGCAAATTAGGTCAGTTTTGTCTCAGGATGGGACTCACACTAGTCGACTAACACCCAGGTACCTATTTTAAACTGATGGGTGAACAGGGACAGAGACAGCAGGTGTCTTATGGAAACACGTCCCTAATGTTTTCCACCCGTACCGGAGATTCGATCTCCGGACCTCAGAGTGTGAGCTAGAGATCGAGCTATAAATATAAATATACTAAACTTAGTCTCTGGTTATATTATATTTATTCATAACCAGGGCTATTCCAAATGTGTTGAAATAAACTTCATATAATTCTGTAATAATCACTTACATTTTGAAACTAATATTGTTTGTTAGTTTCGAGTTGTCATTAACCTTTAAACCCAGTTGACAAACAGCAAAATCTGTCAGTTGCTCTTTAACTCCCAACAGTCATTAGGCTCGTGTCTTTCAAAACAAGAACGTGGTCTCTTGTTTCTTAAATAAAAAAAAAAAAAGGTGACGACCCACATGCTAAAAAAGTATGAGTACTATACCTGGGGCAGCGCAGCTCTTCGATGAGTTAGACAGTAGGTGAAGGATTAAACTTTATGTAGAGTAACAAATGTAGAAATAAACTTAAACTTTTGTTAGGATATCCGTCACTGAGTTTTGACTTTTTACCGTATATACCTGTATGTATTTGTGAGAAAGATACTATGTTAGCATTGAAACACTTTATTACTACGTTCGTCAAAGATTAATCATTATCAAGAATCATGGATGAAACGTTAGTTTAACATCTGTTATGCACCCCATACAGTTATACATAATGTAAATTACCTAGGATAACATTTTTGGGTTATTCAAGGTAATTTACACAGCCATAATTGCACTTGTGTACCTGTGCCTAAATCAGCTTACTTGCTTACCCGTCCTCTATGCGGTACTCAAAGCTTACAGATGTACGGTGGCCCGTGGCCTGATAGGCAGTGCTCTTTATTTACACGCTGAGTGTCCGTGGTTTGACCCCCAGCGAGTGTGGAAACATTGGGCATGTTAATTGGTCCCAGACCAAGCCACGGGGGCGTTGACCCCCGCGTTAATTGGTCTGAGATCTATCCACTGGGGCGTTGACCCCCGCTGCTAGGTGAACGGGACAATACCTGTTGTCCCGTTCACCTAGCAAGTAGGTACCTGGGTGTTAGTCGACTGGTGTGGGTTGCATCCTGGGGGGCAAGATTGGGGGACCCCCATTGGAAATAAGACAAGGCAGTCCCTCGAAGACATACTTCCTTTCTTGGGTTATCCTGGGTGGCTAACCTTCTGCGGTTAAAAATCCGAACAAAATCTTATATAATGGGTACAGGAACTGAGCCCCAAAGTTTTGAGGAGCTAAACAAATTACAGTGGTAATGAACTACTTGCATGTTTATATCTGGTTACACTTGCAATGAGTTATTTATGCATACCTGAATTCAGTCATGAAAATATTAGTGTAGCTTATATGTAGGTATGAATTAGTTATTTGTATATCTTTATATTTTAGCATATTATTGTTGAATCTGCTGTGTGGCCCCTGTGGTTTAGCGCTTCTTTTGATTATAATAATAATAATATTGTTGAATCTTAACAAGTTTAAGTTGTCAGATATTCACAATAGGCAAAGTCAGGGTATTTTTCCAGAATGATTGGTAATATGCAAAGGTGTCCCATAGCTATATTGCTAGTGCACTCAGCTCACACACTGAGGCCCAGAGAATCGATCCCCAGTACAGATGGAAACATTAGAACTAGTTTCCTTTAAGACACCTCCTGTTCATGTTTACCTATCAGTAAAATACGTTACCTGGTTGTTAGTCGTCCAGTGTGGGTTGCATCTTGGGACAAAATTGACCTAATTTTCCCAAAATGCTTTGCCAAGCCCATGATGAATCTCTTTAAATCACTTGTTCTCTCTAGGCTGGAATACTGCTGTACACTAACTGCCCCCTTCAAGGCAGGCGAAATTGCTGACCTGGAGTGAACAAAAAACTTTCACAACACATTTATAATAATAATAATAATAATAATATAATAATATTTTTATTTTGATGCAAGTTACAAGTATACATAGTTATTGGTAGTTACAATTATTAAACTGTAATGCAAGGAGAGCCACTGGCATGCCATGGCATTAGGGGCAGCTTATTCTAAAGACTTATTCACTAAGCACTTAATACTAGAGAATTTGGTTGAGTTGTATATTTTATTTTAAGTTACGATATGTTGGAGCTATACTAGTAAAGTAACAATACTAGAGCAATTTATTGAGTTTCTTCTAGTTATATACAGTGGTACCTCGACTTACGATATTTTTTCATTCCAGAATGCTGTTCAAGTGCCATTACCAAACGAATTTATCTCCTTAAGAAATAATGTAAAATAGACTAGTGTGTTTAGACCCCTAAAAGTACACTTACAAAAGCATTTAAAAAAATAAACTTACATAAAAGGGTGTGTTTGGGGACCATCGTAAGTCGAGGTACCACTGTATTTTATTTCAAATTAACAAAATGATGATACTATACTATTTTAAATGACAATATGATATGAAAAATTGCAACAAGTGTTAAGGAGGATGACAATAAAAAACTGAGATTATCTTAAGTAAAATAACAATTGTGTTTGAAAGTTTGTTACAGTATGAGTATTTAGTACAGGGTGAGTAGGTGATTTTTGAGAAGAGTCTTGAATTGATTTTCCGACAAGGTTAACTTAATATTTACTGGTAATGAATTCCAGATTCTGGGGCCCTTTATGTGCATAGAAATTTTACATTGGTTAGTATGGACTCTGGGTATGTCAAATAGTGATCTGTGTCTTGTGTCGTTGTCGTGGGACCTATTAAAGTTGTTGAGGAGAATTTTGAGTGGAGGGTTGATATTAGCATGTAGAGTTTTATGTATGTAGAAGGCACATGAATAGGTATGAATATTTTTTACGGTGAGTAGTTTTAAAGTTTTGAATATAGGTGGAGTAGGCTGTCTGGAGTGGGAGTTAATCATCATCCTGACTGCAGCCTTTTGCTGGGTTATGAGTGGTCTAAGGTGATTTAATGTTGTTGAGCCCCATGCACAGATTCCATAGGTGAGATAAGGGTAGATAAGAGAATGATATAGTGCAACGAGAGCTGATTGTGGCACATAATAGCGTATCTTAGATAATATACCTACTGTCTTTGAGATTTTCTTGGAAATTTGTTGTATGTGTGTTTGGAATTTAAGACTACTGTCAAGGTGGATTCCTAGGAATTTTCCCTCTGTGAGTCTTGTGATGGGTGAACCATTGAGCGTTATGTTAAGTGGAACATTTGTGGCTTTGTTTCCAAACTGAATGAAGTAGGTCTTATCAGTATTGAGAGTAAGCTTATTTGTCTTCATCCATGTTGATATTTTCTGTAATTCGGCATTAACAGTGTTGGCTAGTATGACTGGATTTGGGTGAGAGAAGACATGTTGTGTCATCTGCAAATAATATGAGTTTGAGTAGTTGTGATGCATTCGGTAGGTCGTTTATGTAAATGAGGAATAGGAGTGGCCCCAGGACACTTCCTTGAGGGACTCCGACTGTAATTTGTTGTGTGGAAGAGTTCTCTCCATTTGTGCACACGTACTGGCTTCTGTTGGTAAGGTACGACCTTAGGTAGTTGAGTGGGTGCCCCCTAATACCATAGTGTGATAATTTTGTGAGCACTAAATCATGGTCGACTGTATCAAATGCTTTGCGTAGGTCTATGAAGATTCCCAGCGGAACTTCTTTCTTCTCAAGCGCGGTGTATATTAACTCTAACATGTGTGTTATAGCATCGTTTGTGCTCTTGTTAGTCCTGAATCCAAATTGACAGGGGTTGAGTACATTGTGTGAGACGAGGTAGGAATAGATCTGTCTATGAATTAATTTTTCGAAGATTTTAGAAAGCAGTGGTAAATTTGAGATTGGTCTATAATTATTCAAGTCAGTTTGGTCACCTCCTTTGTGGATCGGGGTGACCCTAGCTATTTTGAGAATTGATGGGAAGGTAGAAGATTCAATGGATTTATTGAATAATGCTGCTATAATTGGTGACAGTACGTGCGAAGCTTTTTTGTACATAAAGGGTGGTAAACTGTTTATGTCTCCTGCTTTTTTTTAAGAGTGTTGATTATGAGCGAGACTTCAATTGAGTTGGTAGGAGCTAGGAATAGTGTATCTGGGTAGGTGTTGGTGAGGTAGTCTGTTGGACGAGTGTTCGAGCTTGGGATTTTACTCGCTAGATTCTTTCCTATGGTGGAGAAGAAAACATTAAGTCTGTTAGCTGTCTAAGTTGGTGAGAGTAGGGGTTCATCTGTTTTTGATAATTTGATGGTTTTGTTCGTGGATATCTTTTTATTTCCTAGAATTGCAGATAGGGTTTTCCAGGTCTTTTTCATATCACCTTTTACGGTCTGGAGTCTGTTCTCATAATACAATTTTTTGGACCTTCTTATCAAGCTAGTAAGGATTGATGAGTAGCGTTTGGATTGTTCTCTGGTTATTAGACCCCTTCTGTATTGTTTTTCGTATTGGTGCCTCTTGTTTATGGATTTAAGGATGCTGGGTGTTAGCCAGGGATTGTTAAGTCTCTTACAATCAGGCAATAAGGCACCTAAATTACTGGGAAAGGTTGAAGGCCCTTGATTTGTATTCCATAGAATGCAGGCAAGAGAGATACATGATAATATACACATGGAAAATCCTAGAGGATTAGTATCAAACTTGCACACAAAAATCACTCCCTTTGAAAGCAAAAGACTTGGCAGGAGATGCAACATTCCCCCAATGAAAAGCAGAGGTGCCACGAGTACACTGAAAGACAATACAATAAGTGTCAGGGCTCAAGACTGTTCAACTGCCTCCCAGCATACATAAGGGGGATTACCAATAGACCCTGGCTGTCTTCAAGAAGGCACTGGACAGGCATCCAAAGTCAGTACCTGACCAGCCGGGCTGTGGTTCATACGTTCCCCATGATTATAATAATAATTATAATAATGTGGTTTATACGTCAGTTTGTGTGTGGCCATCAGTATCAACCTGGTTGATCAGACCCTGATCCATCACGAGGCCTGGTCTCAGACCAAGCCGGGGGGGCGTTGACCCCCGAAACCCTCTCCAGGTAAACCAAGGATAACCCAATAAAGTCAGTGCATCATTGAGGACTGTCTTTTATTTCTATTGTCCCCTAGGATGCAACCCACAACAGTTGACTAACACCCAGGTACCTACTTACTGCTAAGTGAACAGGGATAGTAAGTGTAAGGAAACATACCAACATTTCCACCCATGGTTGGGTTGTCCTCCAGGATGCAACCCACAAGTCGACTAACACCCAGGTACCTTCTTACTGCTAAGAACAGGGACAGTAGGTGTAAGGAAACATACCAACATTTCCACCCATGCTTAGGTTAAAGGTAAAGGTTAAAGGTTTCAGTTTTTATTTTTTTTTTTGGGGTGGAGGAAGTGAGGGATAGTTGGTTGGAATGACATAATTTCCCATGGCAGGGAAATGACATAGATCATTGTATCTGATTCATATGGAGGTCAGTTTCAATTTTTATGATCCATCTGGAGGAGTGCTTACCAGTGTTGAAGAAAGTTTGAATGGCTTCTGTGCAAGGTTTAGAAGGGTTTGCCTGAGCATATTAAAACCAGTGATGCTAAGAATATCAAGTTCTTTCTACATGTTTGGAAGTTTTGTGGTATGAGGACGTTCTAAGATGATCCTCATCGCTTCATTCTGCAATTTTTCAAGACAAAGCTTTCAGTCTAACAAGAGCGAGTAGGGGTGTGACATTATCAACCAGTGATCTGATGTAAGCAAAATATATTTTCACATTTTTAATATTAGCTCTGTACATGTACGTACCTGGGATGAAAGCCTGCCACAGCTCTTGATTGCTCTTAGCCTTTCTTTGTATTGTTGACAAAATCTGGTTATGGTAAGTTCAAGTAGTGGGACTTTAAAGACTAGATACCTGTATCTGGTTACATATTCTAGCCAAGACCCATCATTCAACTGGATCCTGTGGACTGCACCTCTGTCGGGAAGGGCACCTGTTAAGTATAGTAGTAGTAGTATCTTTCTTTTCTCAGCCGAGATGATCAATCACAGTTACAGACACAGGTCTAGTACAAGATTAAGGTTGTTTTGGGTGTTGGAGAATCAGGTGCAGATTTCCTCTATAATTTCATAACTGAGAATGATTTTGTACATCTGTGACCTTACTTCCCTAACCTTCCCTCCTTTCTGCTGATATTCTTTTGGTAAGACCCACTTCTACCCCTATACTGTACGGTACCATGTTTTCACGTATGCTGAATGGCCTTTACATGTTCTGTAATTTCAATGAATATAATAATATAATCCTGGTGGCAAATTGAAAAAATCCTTCTTTTGTCATCAAAGAATATCTTGATATACTGTAATGTATTTTCTATAGCTTTAAAATTAGTAATGCTACAGCATTGAAGATATTCTCATATTATTTAACTTAAAAATCTAATGAACATTGATGTTCATGATGAAAGTGTAATTTGTTGGTATTTCTGATTGTAATCTAATGTACACTTGTGTTTCTCTGCAGAAAAGTTAATGGTCTACTTGCGGGATGGCAGGACACTCATTGGTTATTTGCGCAGTGTTGACCAGTTTGCTAATTTAGTACTCCATCGCACGATAGAGCGTATCCACGTAGGAAACCGATATGGGGACATCGATCGTGGCGTTTTTGTCATCCGTGGAGAAAATGTGGTTTTACTGGGAGAAATTGTGAGTTTCCATTTTTTACTGGCCTAAATATAATTCAGATTATATTTTTAATATGGTGTACATATACGTACAGTAATTGTTTCATTTTATAATGCATCATGATCTTTATAATTTAAGTTCACACTCATTGAAGAGTTAATTTATGACTTCAATATAGAGGGGCTACATTAGACACAAGTCTCAAGAATGGTGTTACCGAGATCTGTACAGTATTGCTAAAAATTTAATCAACATATGTGAAATATTCTATGTACGTATCATGAGATGTCAGTATTCTATACTTTTAATTATGCTTCATTTCCAATTAATGAGGTTACAGTAGAATAGGTGCACCATTTCATGTTTAATGAAAAAGGCAGCTAATATTCCTACTTTGCCTGAAAGCTTCACATTTTTTTTTTTTTTTTTTTCTCAACAAGTCGGCCGTCTCCCACCGAGGCAGGGTGACCCAAAAAGAAAGAAAATCCCCAAAAAGAAAATACTTTCGTCATCATTCAACACTTTCACCACACTCATACATAATCACTGTCTTTGCAGAGGAGCTCAGATACGACAGCTGAGAAAAGTCCCTCCCAGCTGTCACTATCTCAGACCCCCCCTTTAAAGTTCAGGCATTGTACTTCCCATTTCCAGGACTCAAGTCCAACTAAATCAATTAACTGGTTTCCCTGAATCCCTAAACAAAATGTTACCCTGCTCACACTCCAACAGATCGTCATGTCCCAAAAACCATTCGTCTCCATTCACTCCTATCTAACACGCTCACACATGCTTGCTGGAAGTCCAAGCCCCTCGCCCACAAAACCTCCTTTACCCCTTCCCTCCAACCTTTTCTAGGACGACCCCTACCCTGCCTTCCTTCCCCTACAGATTTATACGCTCTCCAAGTCATTCTACTTTGATTCATTTTCTCTAAATGACCAAACCACCTCAACAACCCCTCTTCAGCCCTCTGACAAATACTTTTAGTAACTCCACACCTTCTCCTAATTTCAACATTCCGAATTTTCTGCATAATATTTACACCACACATTGCCCTTATTCCAGCATTTGCAACTCATGCTTCACACCCATATAAGAGT
Source organism: Cherax destructor (assembly GCA_009830355.1). Lineage (NCBI taxonomy): Eukaryota > Metazoa > Arthropoda > Malacostraca > Decapoda > Parastacidae > Cherax > Cherax destructor. The sequence goes on from WNWK01011993.1 coordinate 14,102, forward strand.
GTTGGTACCACTATACTTTCGTACATTCCCTTCTTTGCCTCCATGGATAACGTTTTTTGTCTCCACAGATACCTCAATGCACCACTCACCTTTTTCCTTCATCAATTCTATGGTTAACCTCATCCTTCATAAACCCATCCGCTGACACGTCAACTCCCAAATATCTGAAAACATTTACTTCTTCCATAATCCCTCTCTCCAATGTGATATCCAATTTTTCTTTATTTAAATCGTTTGATACCCTCATCACCTTACTCTTATCTATGTTCACTTTTAACTTTCTACCTTTACACACACTCCCAAACTCGTCCACTAGCCTTTGCAACTTTTCTTTAGAATCTCCCATAAGCACAGTATCATCAGCAAAAAGTAACTGTGTCAACTCCCATTTTGCATTTAATTCTCCATAATTTAATCCCACCCCTCTCCCCAACACCCTAGCATTTACTTCTTTTACAACCCCATCTATAAATATATTAACCCTTAAACTGTCCACACGTAGATATACGTTCACTCGCGAAAGTGACCGAACGTATATCTACGTTTTATTTTACATTCGTTCAAATTTAGTGCAATAGGCCTGAGTCGCCTAGACATGAGAGAATGGGTCTGCGCCCAGTGTGC
>WNWK01011993.1:14825-29486 GCA_009830355.1 Cherax destructor
GTTCTCCATTTGTGCACACGTACTGGCTTCTGTTGGTAAGGTACGACCTTAGGTAGTTGAGTGGGTGCCCCTAATACCATAGTGTGATAATTTTGTGAGCACTAAATCATGGTCGACTGTATCAAATGCTTTGCGTAGGTCTATGAAGATTCCCAGCGGAACTTCTTTCTTCTCAAGCGCGGTGTATATTAACTCTAACATGTGTGTTATAGCATCGTTTGTGCTCTTGTTAGTCCTGAATCCAAATTGACAGGGGTTGAGTACATTGTGTGAGACGAGGTAGGAATAGATCTGTCTATGAATTAATTTTTGAAGATTTTAGAAAGCAGTGGTAAATTTGAGATTGGTCTATAATTATTCAGTCAGTTTGGTCACCTCCTTTGTGGATCGGGGTGACCCTAGCTATTTTGAGAATTGATGGGAAGGTAGAAGATTCAATGGATTTATTGAATAATGCTGCTATAATTGGTGACAGTACGTGCGGCTTTTTGTACATAAAGGGTGGTAAACTGTTTATGTCTCCTGCTTTTTTAAGAGTGTTGATTATGACGAGACTTCAATTGAGTTGGTAGGAGCTAGGAATAGTGTATCTGGGTAGGTGTTGGTGAGGTAGTCTGTTGGACCGAGTGTTCGAGCTTGAGTTTTACTCGCTAGATTCTTTCCTATGGTGGAGAAGAAAACATTAAGTCTGTTAGCTGTCTAAGTTGGTGAGAGTAGGGGTTCATCTGTTTTTGATAATTTGATGGTTTTGTTCGTGGATATCTTTTTATTTCCTAGAATTGCAGATAGGGTTTTCCAGGTCTTTTTCATATCACCTTTTACGGTCTGGAGTCTGTTCTCATAATACAATTTTTGGACCTTCTTATCAAGCTGAGTAAGGATTGATGAGTAGCGTTTGATTGTTCTCTGGTTATTAGACCCCTTCTGTATTGTTTTCGTATTGGTGCCTCTTGTTTATGGATTTAAGGATGCTGGGTGTTAGCCAGGGATTGTTAAGTCTCTTACAATCAGGCAATAAACCTAAATTACTGGGAAAGGTTGAAGGCCCTTGATTTGTATTCCATAGAATGCAGGCAAGAGATACATGATAATATACACATGGAAAATCCTAGAGGATTAGTATCAAACTTGCACACAAAAATCACTCCCTTTGAAAGCAAAAGACTTGGCAGGAGATGCAACATTCCCCCAATGAAAAGCAGAGGTGCCACGAGTACACTGAAAGACAATACAATAAGTGTCAGGGCTCAAGACTGTTCAACTGCCTCCCAGCATACATAAGGGATTACCAATAGACCCTGGCTGTCTTCAAGAAGGCACTGGACAGGCATCCAAAGTCAGTACCTGACCACCCGGGGCTTGGTTCATCCGTTCCCCATGATTATAATAATAATTATAATAATGTGTTTATACGTCAGTTTGTGTGTGGCCATCAGTATCAACCTGGTTGATCAGACCCTGATCCATCACGAGGCCTGGTCTCAGACCAAGCCGGGGGGGCGTTGACCCCCGAAACCCTCTCAGGTAAACCAAGGATAACCCAATAAAGTCAGTGCATCATTGAGGACTGTCTTTTATTTCTATTGTCCCCTAGGATGCAACCCACAACAGTTGACTAACACCCAGGTACCTACTTACTGCTAAGTGAACAGGGATAGTAAGTGTAAGGAAACATACCAACATTTCCACCCATGGTTGGGTTGTCCTCCAGGATGCAACCCACAAGTCGACTAACACCCAGGTACCTTCTTACTGCTAAGAACAGGGACAGTAGGTGTAAGGAAACATCCAACATTTCCACCCATGCTTAGGTTAAAGGTAAAGGTTAAAGGTTTCAGTTTTTATTTTTTTTTGGGGTGGAGGAAGTGAGGGATAGTTGGTTGAATGACATAATTTCCCCATGGCAGGGAAATGACATAGATCATTGTATCTGATTCATATGGAGGTCAGTTTCAATTTTTTATGATCCATCTGGAGGAGTGCTTACCAGTGTTGAAGAAAGTTTGAATGGCTTCTGTGCAAGGTTTAGAAGGGTTTGCCTGAGCATATTAAAACCAGTGATGCTAAGAATATCAAGTTCTTTCTACATGTTTGGAAGTTTTGTGGTATAGGGACGTTCTAAGATGATCCTCATCGCTTCATTCTGCAATTTTTCAAGACCAAAGCTTTCAGTCTAACAAGAGCGGTAGGGTGTGACATTATCAACCAGTGATCTGATGTAAGCAAAATATATTTTCACATTTTTAATATTAGCTCTGTACATGTACGTACCTGGGATGAAAGCCTGCCACAGCTCTTGATTGCTCTTAGCCTTTCTTTGTATTGTTGACAAAATCTGGTTATGGTAAGTTCAAGTAGTGGGACTTTAAAGACTAGATACCTGTATCTGGTTACATATTCTAGCCAAGACCCATCATTCAACTGGATCCTGTGGACTGCACCTCTGTCGGGAAGGGCACCTGTTAAGTATAGTAGTAGTAGTATCTTTCTTTTCTCAGCCGAGATGATCAATCACAGTTACAGACACAGGTCTAGTACAAGATTAAGGTTGTTTTGGGTGTTGGAGAATCAGGTGCAGATTTCCTCTATAATTTCATAACTGAGAATGATTTTGTACATCTGTGACCTTACTTCCCTAACCTTCCCCTCCTTTCTGCTGATATTCTTTTGGTAAGACCCACTTCTACCCCTATACTGTACGGTACCATGTTTTCACGTATGCTGAATGGCCTTTACATGTTCTGTAATTTCAATGAATATAATAATATAATCCTGGTGGCAAATTGAAAAAATCCTTCTTTTGTCATCAAAGAATATCTTGATATACTGTAATGTATTTTCTATAGCTTTAAAATTAGTAATGCTACAGCATTGAAGATATTCTCATATTATTTAACTTAAAAATCTAATGAACATTGATGTTCATGATGAAAGTGTAATTTGTTGGTATTTCTGATTGTAATCTAATGTACACTTGTGTTTCTCTGCAGAAAAGTTAATGGTCTACTTGCGGGATGGCAGGACACTCATTGGTTATTTGCGCAGTGTTGACCAGTTTGCTAATTTAGTACTCCATCGCACGATAGAGCGTATCCACGTAGGAAACCGATATGGGGACATCGATCGTGGCGTTTTTGTCATCCGTGGAGAAAATGTGGTTTTACTGGGAGAAATTGTGAGTTTCCATTTTTACTGGCCTAAATATAATTCAGATTATATTTTTAATATGGTGTACATATACGTACAGTAATTGTTTCATTTATAATGCATCATGATCTTTATAATTTAAGTTCACACTCATTGAAGAGTTAATTTATGACTTCAATATAGAGGGGCTACATTAGACACAAGTCTCAAGAATGGTGTTACCGAGATCTGTACAGTATTGCTAAAAATTTAATCAACATATGTGAAATATTCTATGTACGTATCATGAGATGTCAGTATTCTATACTTTTAATTATGCTTCATTTCCAATTAATGAGGTTACAGTAGAATAGGTGCACCATTTCATGTTTAATGAAAAAAGGCAGCTAATATTCCTACTTTGCCTGAAAGCTTCACATTTTTTTTTTTTTTCTCAAAAGTCGGCCGTCTCCCACCGAGGCAGGGTGACCCAAAAGAAAGAAAATCCCCAAAAGAAAATACTTTCGTCATCATTCAACACTTTCACCACACTCATACATAATCACTGTCTTTGCAGAGGAGCTCAGAATCGACAGCTGAGAAAAGTCCCTCCCAGCTGTCACTATCTCAGACCCCCTTTAAAGTTCAGGCATTGTACTTCCCATTTCCAGGACTCAAGTCCAACTAAATCAATTAACTGGTTTCCCTGAATCCCTAAACAAAATGTTACCCTGCTCACACTCCAACAGATCGTCATGTCCCAAAACCATTCGTCTCCATTCACTCCTATCTAACACGCTCACACATGCTTGCTGGAAGTCAAGCCCCTCGCCCACAAAACCTCCTTTACCCCTTCCCTCCAACCTTTTCTAGGACGACCCCTACCCTGCCTTCCTTCCCTACAGATTTATACGCTCTCCAAGTCATTCTACTTTGATTCATTTTCTCTAAATGACCAAACCACCTCAACAACCCCTCTTCAGCCCTCTGACAAATACTTTTAGTAACTCCACACCTTCTCCTAATTTCAACATTCGAATTTTCTGCATAATATTTACACACACATTGCCCTTATTCCAGCATTTGCAACTCATGCTTCACACCCATATAAGAGTGTTGGTACCACTATACTTTCGTACATTCCCTTCTTTGCCTCCATGGATAACGTTTTTGTCTCCACAGATACCTCAATGCACCACTCACCTTTTTCCTTCATCAATTCTATGGTTAACCTCATCCTTCATAAACCCATCCGCTGACACGTCAACTCCCAAATATCTGAAAACATTTACTTCTTCCATAATCCTCTCTCCAATGTGATATCCAATTTTTCTTTATTTAAATCGTTTGATACCCTCATCACCTTACTCTTATCTATGTTCACTTTTAACTTTCTACCTTTACACACACTCCCAAACTCGTCCACTAGCCTTTGCAACTTTTCTTTAGAATCTCCCATAAGCACAGTATCATCAGCAAAAAGTAACTGTGTCAACTCCCATTTTGCATTTAATTCTCCATAATTTAATCCACCCCTCTCCCCAACACCCTAGCATTTACTTCTTTTACAACCCCATCTATAAATATATTAACCCTTAAACTGTCCACACGTAGATATACGTTCACTCAGAAAGTGACCGAACGTATATCTACGTTTTATTTACATTCGTTCAAATTTAGTGCAATAGGCCTGAGTCGCCTAGACATGAGAGAATGGGTCTGCGCCCTCAGTGTGCGCAGTATGAAAAAAATCGGGGACACCAGGGTACCGCATGGTAGCCCCAGTTAGTTTCAGCTCCATCTTGGGTCAACATCATGGCACACCCCGTGATTCACTCACGCCCGTCGTATTAACACTCTACTATTCTCGGAAAGTGATAGAGAACGCGAGCTTAGTGGATTTGACAGTGATATAGCCACTAATAATCAAGGAATTAGTGAAACTATTGATGACAACCCAGATGACCCTCAGCCCATCACCTCTGGGGTGGCCAGTGTGGACAGTGTGGCCATACCAGACCCTCAGCCCAGCACATCTGGTGTGGCCAGTGTGGCCACAGACCCTCAGCCCAGCACCTCTGGGGTTTCTAGTGTTACTACCCAAAGGCAGCTCCGCAAGAGGAAATTAGCATTTTCCATGTGTTATGATAGTGACGATAGTGAAGGTGATATAAGTGACGATGATGAAATCAATTTTATGCCCATAGACGATTCGTCGAGTGACAGTGATTATCATTATTCCCCAGTGAAACGTACTTATGGGCGTCATTACCTACGTTCAGGCAGTGTGCCATATGCAGTCAGAGGCAAGGGTCGTGGCAGTTCACGACCCAAAACCCCAGCCACTGATAGTGAAAGTGATAATGAAGGAGAGTATGCTGGGATGGAGGAAGAGGTGGTGGGTGGCATGGTGCCTGGACCTCGTGGCGCGGTGTGTGGACAGACAAAGGACCACGAGGCACCCTCTCAATCATGTGCTGGCCCAACTCCCGTCCCTCCTGCTCCCCCACGTCCCATGCCACAGGTCCACCCTGCGCCATCTGATCGTGAATGGAAGTGGACTGAACATACACCATTCATGCCACATCCTTTCAATTTTGATGGCAGTGGAAGTGGCATCATGCCACACTGTCCCATCACAAATGAGTCTACAGAGTTAGACTATTTTCAACTATACTTTGATGAGCCAATAATGAACCTGATTGTTACTCAGACCAACCTGTACTACCAGTATACAATGGACCATGCAGATTTTTCAGAATCGTCACGGCTGCGCAGGTGGAAAGATACAACTGTGGCTGAAATGTATTTATTCCTTGGCACTGTCATGCTTATGCCACACACATATAAGAACAATATAGCAAACTACTGGTCCACAGACCACTTCATTAGCACTCCAGTCTTCGAGACCTCCTTCCCTGCAACAGATTCCTTCTGTTGCTGAGAATGTTGCACTTCTCAGATAGGAATACACCAAACCGAAATGACCTCCTCTACAAAATCCGGGAATTGTTTATGTATCTCAAGCAAAAATTCAGTGCCTACTTTTATCCATTCAAGAACATTGTTGTTGATGAGTCCTTGATTCTGTTCAAGGGACGACTGTCATTCAAACAATATATACCAAGCAACGTAATCGCTTTGGTATAAAACTGTTTGTTATGTGTGACTGTGAGACTGGTCTTGTGTTGGATGTCATTATCTACACAGGTAAAAATACACTTGATGATACCAGGCGCATGTTGGGCATTTCTGGTGATGTTGTTCGCAAGATGATGCAGCCATACCTTGGCAAGGGCCATACATTGTTCACAGACAACTGGTACACAAGCCCTATGCTTGCTGATTTCCTACATGTGAACAATACTGATATATGTGGAACAGTGAGAAGAAATAGAAAACACATGCCAAAGTTCACTGGAGGAAGTGTAGTGCAGGCGTTTCATGCCAATGACATCATGGCACTGTCATGGCATGACAAAGGGACGTGACATTGCTGTCAACCATCCACAGAAACGAGATGGTACAAACAGACAGAATGAGCACGCTCAACAATCAACCTATTGAAAAGCCAGCTGTTGTCATCGACTATACAAACAATATGCGACTAGTCGACAAGTGTGACATGATGATAGGCTTTGTTGACTGTGTGCGTAGGAGTCGCAAGTGGTATATAAAGTGTTTTTCCACCTTGTGGACATTGCAATGCTCAATGCCTTCAACATGTATGAAATAAAGACTGGGAGCGACAACGATATGCAGAATTCACCTAAATGTCATCAAGCAGATAGGGAGAAAGTATGGTACCACACCTATACCTGCCACTCCACAGCGACCTGTCACCCCACAACAGCGACCTGTCACTCCACAACAGCGACCTGTCACTCCACAACCAGAGGGAAGTGCCCAACCGAATTATCCCTAACTGTCACTGCCTGATACCATTACCATCTACTCCAAAGAAGAAGTACTCTCAGAAAAGTGTTGTGTGTGCTTACAGTACAGCGACCCCAAGTGCGAAAAGACACACGATTCATGTGTCAGCAATGTGGAGTGGCACTCTGTATGAATCCATGCTTCTTCGAGTATCATACAGTGGTGGACTTCTAGAAACATAAATAGGACCTGTAAATACCTTGTATATATATGTAAACAATAGTAAGTGATTGAACCAGGTGTACAAATTTATTTATCAGTGTGAACATGTGTGTTTGTGACAGTATGATTACTAATTCAGTAACAAATATTTGTGTCTAAACAAGAATTGGCAATGAAATGAATAGATCTGCATGAAAACATTATTATCATAGGATGAAAACAACAGAAAATGGAAAAAATGGAAAAAACGATAAATGTTTCTTGTTTCTGCAAGCGGCAGTGCTCCATTTTGCCGACACCACATCATTTAGCACCAACTTCACGGGCTTATATCTCGGTAAGTACTGGCCCTAAAATGTTTTTTTAGCCTATCCTATTTATAAAATGTGCTCTTCATTTTAGAAAAAACGATTTTTTATTTTTCAAAAATTCGGTCACTTTCGCGAGTGAACGTATATCTACGTGTGGACAGTTTAAGGGTTAAACAACCATGGTGACATTACACATCCCTGTCTAAGACCTACTTTTACCGGGAAGTAATCTCCCTCTCTCCTACACACCTAACCTGAGCCTCACTATCCTCATAAAAACTCTTTACAGCCTTCAGTAACTTACTACCTATTCCATACACTTGCAACATTTGCCACATTGCTCCCTATCTACTCTATCATATGCCTTTTCTAAATCCATAAATGCAATAAAAACTTCTCTACCTTTATCTAAATACTGTTCACATATATGCTTCACTGTAAACACTTGATCTACACATCCCTACCCACTCTAAAGCCTCCTTGCTCATCTGCAATCCTACTCTCTGTCTTACCTCTAATTCTTTCAATAATAACCCTGCCATACACTTTACCTGGTATACTCAGTAAACTTATTCCCTATAATTTTTACACACACTTTTATCCCCCTTCCCTTTATATAAAGGAACTATACATGCTCTCTGCCAATCCCTAGGTACCTTCCCTCTTTCATACATTTATTAAACAAAAATACCAACCACTCCAGCACTATATCCCCCTGCTTTTAACATTTCTGTCATGATTCCGTCAATTCCAGCTGCTTTACCCCTTTCATTCTACGAATGCCTCACGCACCTCCCCACACTCACATCCTGCTCTTCTTCACACCTAAACGATGTTGTACCTCCCTGGCCAGTACATGAAATTACCGCCTCCCTTTTTTCATCGACATTTAAAAGTTCCTCAAAATATTCCGCCATCTACCCAATACCTCCAGCTCCCCATCTACTAACTCCCTGCTCTGTTTTTAACTGACAAATCCATTCGTTCCCTAGGCTTTCTTACCTTTTTATCTCACTCCAAAATTTTTCTTGTTTTCAGCAAAATTTCTTGACAGAGCCTCTCCCATTCTTTCATCCGCTCTTCTTTGCACTCTCTCACCACTCTCTTCACCTTTCTTTTACTCTCCACATACTCTGCTCTTCTATTAACACTTCTGTTTTGTAAAAACCTCTCATAAGCTACCTTTTTCTCTTTATCACACCCTTTACTTCTTCATTCCACCACTCACTCCTCTTTCCTCCTGCACCCACCCTCCTATAGCCACAAATTTCTGCCCCACATTCTAATACTGCATTTTTAAAACTATCCCAACTCTCTTCAACCCCCACTACTCCTACTTGCACTAGCCCACCTTTCTGCCAATAGTTGCTTATATCTCACCCTAACTTCCTCCTCCCTTAGTTTATACACTTTTACCTCTCTCTTACTTGCTGTTGCCATTTTCTTTTGTCCCATCTACCTTTTACTCTAACTGTAGCTACAACCAAATAATGATCTGATATATCCTTCACATTTGTATCATAATATATTTAAGCATTTGTAAATTTGATACCTCTATATTTATCCTATCTTTGACTTCATACCCTATTGTCCAAGATCCATAAGACCAGTTCATAAGTCTTCAAGTTTGTAACTCTCATGTGCCCCATACATAACTGAAGCCATAACTAGCAAATTCTTGTTTCTTTGCCAAATGTGCATTAGCTTGATCCTTACCTTACAATGCTATCCTTCATGTGTAAACACCAGCAGCTGTACCATGTGTATCTGTTTGCTAGCCTTAATGGAATATGGATATATTACTCTACACATGGCATGGCATAATTTCCCTATTCAGTTTTGTTATCTTAGTTTCTTAACTTTTTTTTTTTAGAGAGAGAGAGAGAGAGAGAGAGAGAGAGAGAGAGAGAGGGTGGTCGTGTCAAACACTTGTTACCTTTCTGCAGTGCTGAAATTTTATGGCTCTCTGGAAAGCCATTCACCAGTTATGATGGGAAAACCATTCTCCATTCCTGGTGGAGGAAGATAATCACCATGGGGTATATGTGTCTTGCTCTGCCTAGGCTTTTAGCATTGTGGTCCACCTTTTTTTTTTTTTTTTTTTTTTTGAAGATGTACATTTTCTTTTCTTTCCCTGTATATACCGAAATTAAGCGCACTTTAACCTAGACTAGGATATGGGGCTGAATGTGATTCATACCATTATGACCCTTAACTATTCTAACTCCATTGGTTGTGGTGGGATGTGGATATCTCACTCTGCTCTAAGCATTGGTTTCATGATCTCCATATTGTTTTTGGTGCACCAATCTGCATTCAGATTGATGCCAAATGCCTCAGTTCCACATTTTTTTTAAAGGCTAATTTAATTTTAACCCTTTCAGGGTCCTGAGGCCAGATCTCAGAGTGACAGGCAGGTTCCAAGAATTAAAAAAAAAAATGTTTTGTTATTTTTTCTTATGAAATGGTAAAGAATCTTTTTCTGAAGGTAATAAAGCAAAAAGTATGCAATTTGATGGAAAATTTATGAAATTATGCTCTCGCGAATTTTGATGTGTCAACGATATTTACGCATCGGCGATTTTGCCGACTTTGACTCCCATTTTAGGCAAATTACTTTATTCCAGTCGACCAAATTCTTTGCTATTTCGCTAGTATTACTTCTATTTTATCGATTGTGCACAAGAAATCGCGAAGTCAAATGTTTCAACTACTCAATAAAGTGATTGGAAATTGGTAATTTGGCCAATTTAACACAAAGTTCATAATACTATTCCAATTTCAAAATAGGATCCAGAATAAGCAATGCAGGCATTCCTGGCACTAAACTAACATTTCATCTGTTCATTAATTACATTTTCAGTCTTTACAAATGAATTCCATTTTTATTTTTTATTCACAAAATGAATTTTTATTCACTCCAAAAAATAGAAGATTTACTGTTATGCAGTTGTTAACTCTTGAACATCGGCAAAAATCGGACATTTCCGCTACTTTGAGCTCACTTTCAAGCCATTTTCAGTACTAAAACCAATCAAAATCATCTCTACTTCTGTAATACGTATGTATTCCATTCTATCAAATGAGACCAAGAAATCACAAATACAACTGTTAAAAAACAGGTAAAAACACCTCAAAGTCGTTTTAATCCAAAATTACGGTCACAGTTTTTTTTTCTCTCATGTACTGCGTGCTGCAGGATTTGTTTTATGTGGTGCACACTTACCACATAGATGTGTTCTCTCATATCTAGGCCCAAATTTACCGCTCACAGGTTATCTGAGTGAGGGTGAGCTCATGGTGTAGATCTACGGTTTGGACCCTGGCTTAAGTCGTAGATCTAGGAGGACCCTGAAAGGGTTAATGCAAAAAGTCGTCAAGGTAGTCATTAATCTCTGTAAAACACTTGAAAATCTATCTGTTTGGGCAGTGAGATAATTGAAAGTTAAGTTACATCACAATGGGTGTAGTGGTGCTTAACACATTTTCTTTTTTTTTTTTTTTGCCATCTGTTTCTCATGGAATACTGTATATTCTTCACAGATGTTTACAGAATATATTGTGCTGTAATTTACAGTGTGATTAATCTGTCAAGGATGTTTATAATAAATTATATTTTATATCAGAAATGCACTACATATGTACTTTCATCCCCACATAACTGCGAGTTCTAAATCTGTGAATGTGCACTTTGAAAGTTTTATTATCAGTATACATAAAGTACTGTATATTGCTAATGATTCACAAATGGCTCCCAGATCAGCAGTGTGCATACACTAGCCCTTATGCCAGCACACGATGCACACTTAGCTACTGCTGCACTAGCTACTTAGCTACTGACACATGTGTTATCTTTCATCTTCACGTGTGAATACAAACTACTATCTGATGTAGCTTATTTATTGCAGTGTCTGATAGTAATGTACTACTATTATCTGTACTGTATTTGTGAACCTAAATTGTGTCCCACACGCAGTACTAATGTTTCTCAAAGAAGCTCAAAGAAGAGAATGATGAAAATGCTCAGTCCGAACCACCAAATTTACTTACTTTAATTACAGTTCTCTCCATGGGGAAGTGGAACAGAATTCTTCCTCCATAAGCCATGCGTGTTGTAAGAGGCAACTAAAATGCTGTATAATTTACCAAATTTAAAAGAAAAACTTCCATTTTTCTTTTAGGTTACCCTGCTTCAGTGGGATACGGCCGGTGTATTAAAAAATTACAGTGCTGTTTTACAATATACATGCTGCAATGCCATTAGTATAATTTGTGTATTACTGTACATGTATTATATTTGTTATATGACTTCTTTGTACTACAATTCATTCATAATATACATGTAGCTCAAAAGTTAAGATTACTGTACCTGAGTCACAGGCATCTGGAAGTCATACCCCCTATCCTTATGTACATTTAAGTTTCCGCTAGTTTTGGCATATTCTGGTGGACATTGAGAGATTAGGGTATTTATATGCAGTACACGAAACCCTGAGTTTCGGCCCCCCCGAGTATCGGCCTTTTTTCGTTTTTCGGCGGATTTTGTCCCAACTTTCAGCCGTTGCCCCAACTTTCGGCTGGCGTCCGGGACCTGTCCGCCTGCCCACGTTTGCGGCCTTGCTGTGCAGGCCTGTGAGCCAGTCTGGCGTTTTTTTACCCTTGAGTGAACATTACCCTGCGCGCTCATCCAAACATTTCTAAAAATTCATTGTGTTTAGTGATTGTTTATTGATTGTGACTTGAAATAAGTCACCATGGGTCCCAAAGAAACTTCCTAGTGGCACCCCTATGGTAAAGAAAGTGAGGAACACTATGGAACTGAAGGAGATAGAAAAAAATATGAGAGTGGCATACATGTGGGGGGAGCTTGCCGGATGTATGGAAAAAACAAATCTACTATCACTTCTATCCTGGAAAGAAAAGAACTCAAGGAAGCAGATGTTGCAAAAGGTGTTGACATGTTGCAAAAATAGATAAAAACAGGGGGAAGAGGTTGAAAGGTGTTGTTGGTGTATAAACAAAAACAGATAGCCGGTGATAGTTTTTCCCGAGGCCATCATATGTGAAAAGGCAAGGCAGTTGCATGCAGATCTTGTCAGAAGATGCCTGGAACCAGTGCTGATGTTAGGATTTAAAAGCAGAGACTGGTTTGAAGATTTAAAAAGCGAGTGGCATACACAGTGTGATCGGGCATGGGGGAGGCAGCCGTTCAGACAAATGGGGGTGAAAATTCATAACTGAATTTAAGGGAAGTAGACACTGAAAAGTTTGAACCTCCCAAAAAGTGTTTAATTGTGACAAAACAGGCCTGTTTTGGAAGAAAATGCCCAACAGGATCTTCATTACTAGGAGTAAAAGGCACTGCAGGACACAACTTTTGAGCAGGTAACTCTTTGTTTTGTTCTAACGCTATGGGGATTTTAAAGTGAAGCCTTTACTGTTACCCCAGAAAATCAGTGTTCAAGAAACACAATTTCGTCAAGGATAGATTTTGTGTTCTGGAAAGCTAATAATAGAGCATGGGTCAAACCCTAGAGTGGGTCCATCAAGTGTTTGGCCCCCGTGTGAAAAATACCTCCAAGAAAAAAAATTGCCCTCAAGTGCCTCCTGGTACTGGACAATGCTCCTGCTCATCTTCCAAACTTGGTAGACTTTTTGTCTGGGACTTTAGGTTCATCACAGTGAAGTTCTTGCCTTTAAGTGACCTCAGACACTGAGTTGACCCTAAGAGAGTTTTGGAGGAATCACTTCAGTATTCAACTGCATAAGCCCTATAGGTAAGGCTTTGGAGGGAGTGACTTCCAGGACTTTAAACTCTGTTGGAGAAATTTGTGGAGATTTTGTCCAAAGAGGATTTTGAAGGTTGGCTGACCCTGACCCTGCCGACCCTCTGTCTGTTGTGGAAGGTATTGTGGCATTGGGCAAGTCCCCGGGGTTGGAGGCGAGGGCAAGGATGTGGAAGAGTTGGTGGACGACCACAGGGAAGACCACTGAAGAGCTGCAAGAGCTTCATCTGGAAGAGCATCAGACCACAGTTGAGGAACTTGCTTCACAGGAGGAGGAGGAAAGGGAGTGAAGGCAGTGCCTTCTTCAGTGTTAAGGACGTGTGGAATGTGGAATAAGTTGCAAAGTTTTTTTGGAGAAATCCACCCTGAGCAAGCTGAAACAACCCATCTCTGCAACATGTTGAGTGACAAAACAATGTCCCATTTTAGGGACATCTAAAAGGCCAGAAACAGAGCACCTTGACAGTTATTTTGTGCAAGGGTCTAGTGACTCTCAAGCTGGTCCTAGTGGCATTAAAAGACAAAAAAAGGGGAAATAACCCCAGAGGGACTTGTTACCTGAAGTCCTTATGGAGGGGATTTCCCCTTCCAAGCAAAATGCTCCCCCCCCCCCTCCTCCCTATCTTCCAGATGGCAGCAAGCCTTCAATAAAGGTAAGTATAAATGTTTATTTAAATGTTTAATTATAAATTTATTAATCTTTAAAAATGTATTTTGTGAATATTTTGGGTGTCTGGAATGGATTAATTGATTTACATTATTTCTTTGGGAAATATTGCTTCAACTTTCGGCCCTTGACTTTAGGGGCCCAGCTCCTGGGAAAAGATTACGGCAACTCGGGTTCCACTACATTTAATTCTTAATACATCATTAACCTAAGCATACATGCATTATTCTGTTTTTCAGGGTGATACGAAAGAGGAAGCAGCAACCCTGGAACAGGTGAGCATTGAGAAAATTTGGGCGAACGTGTCGAAAAGAGCCCCCGTCAAGAGCAAGAACAGCTTGGTCACGATTCATGAAAGAAGGGGTCTTCAATACACTGCGAGTTGGACCTGATGATAGTATTAAAATCATCCTGTAATTAAGTTACAGGAAAACATTATATTTCATTGTTTGTTTTCAATTAATACAGTACTTTAAACCTTTGCATGGGAAAAAAAAATCATAGCAGCAGTGTAATATGTCCGTTTGATTGGGAAGTCTCTAAAAAGAGATAATCTAGAATGGCTATATTTACTTTGCAGCTCTTAAGTGTGACCATTTTATATAAACAAAAAGATAAATTTTCCAAATCATTAAAAAAAAATTAATCTTTCATTATGAATGTTTTTATATTT
>WNWK01011993.1:29586-61750 GCA_009830355.1 Cherax destructor
GCTTTGGTATAAAACTGTTTGTTATGTGTGACTGTGAGACTGGTCTTGTGTTGGATGTCATTATCTACACAGGTAAAAATACATGATGATACCAGGCGCATGTTGGGCATTTCTGGTGATGTTGTTGCAAGATGATGCAGCCTACCTTGGCAAGGGCCATACATTGTTCACAGACAACTGGTACCAAGCCCTATGCTTGCTGATTTCCTACATGTGAACAATACTGATATATGTGGAACAGTGAGAAGAAATAGAAAACACATGCCAAAGTTCACTGGAGGAAGTGTAGTGCAGGCGTTTCATGCCAATGACATCATGGCACTGTCATGGCATGACAAAAGGGACGTGACATTGCGTCAACCATCCACAGAAACGAGATGGTACAAACAGACAGAATGAGCACGCTCAACAATCAACCTATTGAAAAGCCAGCTGTTGTCATCGACTATACAAACAATATGCGACTAGTCGACAAGTGTGACATGATGATAGGCTTTGTTGACTGTTGCGTAGAGTGCAAGTGGTATATAAAAGTGTTTTTCCACCTTGTGGACATTGCAATGCTCAATGCCTTCAACATGTATGAAATAAAGACTGGGAAGCGACAACGATATGCAGAATTCACCTAAATGTCATCAAGCAGATAGGAGAAAGTATGGTACCACACCTATACCTGCCACTCCACAGCGACCTGTCACCCCACAACAGCGACCTGTCACTCCACAACAGCGACCTGTCACTCCACAACCAGAGGGAAGTGCCCAACCGAATTATCCTAACTGTCACTGCCTGATACCATTACCATCTACTCCAAGAAGAAGTACTCTCAGAAAAAGTGTGTTGTGTGTGCTTACAGTACACAGCGACCCCAAGTGCGAAAAGACACACGATTCATGTGTCAGCAATGTGGAGTGGCACTCTGTATGAATCCATGCTTCTTCGAGTATCATACAGTGGTGGACTTCTAGAAACATAAATAGGACCTGTAAATACCTTGTATATATATGTAAACAATAGTAAGTGATTGAACCAGGTGTACAAATTTATTTATCAGTGTGAACATGTGTGTTTGTGACAGTATGATTACTAATTCAGTAACAAATATTTGTGTCTAAACAAGAATTGGCAATGAAATGAATAGATCTGCATGAAAACATTATTATCATAGGATGAAAACAACAGAAAATGGAAAAATGGAAAAAACGATAAATGTTTCTTGTTTCTGCAAGCGGCAGTGCTCCATTTGCCGACACCACATCATTTAGCACCAACTTCACGGGCTTATATCTCGGTAAGTACTGGCCCTAAAATGTTTTTTTTTTAGCCTATCCTATTTATAAAAATGTGCTCTTCATTTTTAGAAAAAAAAACGATTTTTTTATTTTTCAAAAAATTCGGTCACTTTCGCGAGTGAACGTATATCTACGTGTGGACAGTTTAAGGGTTAAACAACCATGGTGACATTACACATCCCTGTCTAAGACCTACTTTTACCGGGAAGTAATCTCCCTCTCTCCTACACACCCTAACCTGAGCCTCACTATCCTCATAAAAACTCTTTACAGCCTTCAGTAACTTACTACCTATTCCATACACTTGCAACATTTGCCACATTGCTCCCCTATCTACTCTATCATATGCCTTTTCTAAATCCATAAATGCAATAAAAACTTCTCTACCTTTATCTAAATACTGTTCACATATATGCTTCACTGTAAACACTTGATCTACACATCCCCTACCCACTCTAAAGCCTCCTTGCTCATCTGCAATCCTACTCTCTGTCTTACCTCTAATTCTTTCAATAATAACCCTGCCATACACTTTACCTGGTATACTCAGTAAACTTATTCCCTATAATTTTTACACACTTTTATCCCCTTCCCTTTATATAAAGGAACTATACATGCTCTCTGCCAATCCCTAGGTACCTTCCCTCTTTCATACATTTATTAAACAAAAATACCAACCACTCCAGCACTATATCCCCCTGCTTTTAACATTTCTGTCATGATTCCGTCAATTCCAGCTGCTTTACCCCTTTCATTCTACGTAATGCCTCACGCACCTCCCCACACTCACATCCTGCTCTTCTTCACACCTAAACGATGTTGTACCTCCTGGCCAGTACATGAAATTACCGCCTCCCTTTTTTCATCGACATTTAAAAGTTCCTCAAAATATTCCGCCATCTACCCAATACCTCCAGCTCCCCATCTACTAACTCCCTGCTCTGTTTTTAACTGACAAATCCATTCGTTCCCTAGGCTTTCTTACCTTTTTATCTCACTCCAAAATTTTTCTTGTTTTCAGCAAAATTTCTTGACAGAGCCTCTCCCATTCTTTCATCCGCTCTTCTTTTGCACTCTCTCACCACTCTCTTCACCTTTCTTTTACTCTCCACATACTCTGCTCTTCTATTAACACTTCTGTTTTGTAAAAACCTCTCATAAGCTACCTTTTTCTCTTTTATCACACCCTTTACTTCTTCATTCCACCACTCACTCCTCTTTCCTCCTGCACCCACCCTCCTATAGCCACAAATTTCTGCCCCACATTCTAATACTGCATTTTTAAAACTATCCCAACTCTCTTCAACCCCCCCACTACTCCTACTTGCACTAGCCCACCTTTCTGCCAATAGTTGCTTATATCTCACCCTAACTTCCTCCTCCCTTAGTTTATACACTTTTACCTCTCTCTTACTTGCTGTTGCCATTTTCTTTTTGTCCCATCTACCTTTTACTCTAACTGTAGCTACAACCAAATAATGATCTGATATATCCCTTCACATTTGTATCATAATATATTTAAGCATTTGTAAATTTGATACCCTCTATATTTATCCTATCTTTGACTTCATACCCTATTGTCCAAGATCCATAAGACCAGTTCATAAGTCTTCAAGTTTGTAACTCTCATGTGCCCCATACATAACTGAAGCCATAACTAGCAAATTCTTGTTTCTTTGCCAAATGTGCATTAGCTTGATCCTTACCTTACGAATGCTATCCTTCATGTGTAAACACCAGCAGCTGTACCATGTGTATCTGTTTGCTAGCCTTAATGGAATATGGATATATTACTCTACACATGGCATGGCATAATTTCCCTATTCAGTTTTGTTATCTTAGTTTCTTAACTTTTTTTTTAGAGAGAGAGAGAGAGAGAGAGAGAGAGAGAGAGAGAGAGGGTGGTCGTGTCAAACACTTGTTACCTTTCTGCAGTGCTGAAATTTTATGGCTCTCTGGGAAAGCCATTCACCAGTTATGATGGGGAAAACCATTCTCCATTCCTGGTGGAGGAAGATAATCACCATGGGGTATATGTGTCTTGCTCTGCCTAGGCTTTTAGCATTGTGGTCCACCTTTTTTTTTTTTTTTTTTTTGAAGATGTACATTTTCTTTTCTTTCCCTGTATATACCGAAATTAAGCGCACTTTAACCTAGACTAGGATATGGGGCTGAATGTGATTCATACCATTATGACCCTTAACTATTCTAACTCCATTGGTTGTGGTGGGATGTGGATATCTCACTCTGCTCTAAGCATTGGTTTCATGATCTCCATATTGTTTTTGGTGCACCAATCTGCATTCAGATTGATGCACCAAATGCCTCAGTTCCACATTTTTTTTTTAAAGGCTAATTTAATTTTAACCCTTTCAGGGTCCTGAGGCCAGATCTCAGAGTGACAGGCAGGTTCCAAGAATTAAAAAAAAAAATGTTTTGTTATTTTTCTTATGAAATGGTAAAGAATCTTTTCTGAAGGTAATAAAGCAAAAAGTATGCAATTTGATGGAAAATTTATGAAATTATGCTCTCGCGAATTTTGATGTGTCAACGATATTTACGCATCGGCGATTTTGCCGACTTTGACTCCCATTTTAGGCAAATTACTTTATTCCAGTCGACCAAATTCTTTGCTATTTCGCTAGTATTACTTCTATTTTATCGATTGTGCACAAGAAATCGCGAAGTCAAATGTTTCAACTACTCAATAAAGTGATTGGAAATTGGTAATTTGGCCAATTTAACACAAAGTTCATAATACTATTCCAATTTCAAAATAGGATCCAGAATAAGCAATGCAGGCATTCCTGGCACTAAACTAACATTTCATCTGTTCATTAATTACATTTTCAGTCTTTACAAATGAATTCCATTTTTATTTTTTATTCACAAAATGAATTTTTATTCACTCCAAAAAATAGAAGATTTACTGTTATGCAGTTGTTAACTCTTGAACATCGGCAAAATCGGACATTTCCGCTACTTTGAGCTCACTTTCAAGCCATTTTCAGTACTAAAACCAATCAAAATCATCTCTACTTCTGTAATACGTATGTATTCCATTCTATCAAATGAGACCAAGAAATCACAAATACAACTGTTAAAAAACAGGTAAAAACACCTCAAAGTCGTTTTAATCCAAAATTACGGTCACAGTTTTTTTTTCTCTCATGTACTGCGTGCTGCAGGATTTGTTTTATGTGGTGCACACTTACCACATAGATGTGTTCTCTCATATCTAGGCCCAAATTTACCGCTCACAGGTTATCTGAGTGAGGTGAGCTCATGGTGTAGATCTACGGTTTGGACCCTGGCTTCAAAGTCGTAGATCTACAGGACGGACCCTGAAAGGGTTAATGCAAAAAGTACGTCCAAGGTAGTCATTAATCTCTGTAAAACACTTGAAAATCTATCTGTTTGGGGCAGTGAGATAAGTGAAAGTTAAGTTACATCACAATGGGTGTAGTGGTGCTTAACACATTTTCTTATTTTTTTTTTTTTGCCATCTGTTTCTCATGGAATACTGTATATTCTTCACAGATGTTTACAGAATATATTGTGCTGTAATTTACAGTGTGATTAATCTGTCAAGGATGTTTATAATAGAATTATATTTTATATCAGAAATGCACTACATATGTACTTTCATCCCCACATAACTGCGAGTTCTAAATCTGTGAATGTGCTACTTTGAAAGTTTTATTATACAGTATACATAAAGTACTGTATATTGCTAATGATTCACAAATGGCTCCCAGATCAGCAGTGTGCATACACTAGCCCTTATGCCAGCACACGATGCACACTTAGCTACTGCTGCACTAGCTACTTAGCTACTGACACATGTGTTATCTTTCATCTTCACGTGTGAATACAAACTACTATCTGATGTAGCTTATTTATTGCAGTGTCTGATAGTAATGTACTACTATTATCTGTACTGTATTTGTGAACCTAAATTGTGTCCCACACGCAGTACTAATGTTTCTCAAAGAAGCTCACAAGAAGAGAATGATGAAAATGCTCAGTCCGAACCACCAAATTTACTTACTTTAATTACAGTTCTCTCCATGGGGAAGTGGAACAGAATTCTTCCTCCATAAGCCATGCGTGTTGTAAGAGGCAACTAAAATGCTGTATAATTTACCAAATTTAAAAAGAAAAACTTCCATTTTTCTTTTTAGGTTACCCTGCTTCAGTGGGATACGGCCGGTGTATTAAAAAAATTACAGTGCTGTTTTACAATATACATGCTGCGCAATGCCATTAGTATAATTTGTGTATTACTGTACATGTATTATATTTGTTATATGACTTCTTTGTACTACAATTCATTCATAATATACATGTAGCTCAAAAGTTAAGATTACTGTACCTGAGTCACAGGCATCTGGAAGTCATACCCCCCTATCCTTATGTACATTTAAGTTTCACAAGCTAGTTTTGGAACATATTCTGGTGGACATTGAGAGATTAGAGTACTATATGCAGTACACTGAAACCCTGAGTTTCGGCCACCCCGAGTATCGGCCGCTTCGAGTTTTGGTCGCTTTTTTCGGCCGAATTTTGTCCCAACTTTCAGCCGTTGCCCCAACTTTCGGCTGGCGTACCGGACCTGTCCGCCTGCCCACGCTTGCGTGCCTTGCTGTGCAGGCGCTGTGAGCCAGTCTAGCGTTGTTTACCCTTGAGTGAACATTACCCTGCGCGCTCATCCAAACATTTCACAATAAATTCATTGTGTTTAGTGATTGTTTATTGATTGTGACTGTGAAATAAGTCACCATGGGTCCAAAGAAACTTCCTAGTGGCACCCCTATGGTAAAGAAAGTGAGGAACACTATGGAACTGAAGGAGATAGTAGAAAAATATGAGAGTGGCATACATGTGGGGGAGCTTGCCAGGATGTATGGAAAAAACAAATCTACTATCACTTCTATCCTGGCAAAGAGAAAAGAACTCAAGGAAGCAGATGTTGCGAAAGGTGTTGACATGTTAGCCAAAAATAGATAAAAAACAGTGGAAGAGGTTGAGAAGGTGTTGTTGGTGTGGATAAACAATAAACAGATAGCCGGTGATAGTATTTCCGAGGCCATCATATGTGAAAAGGCAAGGCAGTTGCATGCAGATCTTGTCAAGAAGATGCCTGGAACCAGTGCTGATGTTAGTGAGTTTAAGACCAGCAGAGACTGGTTTGACAGATTTAAGAAGCGTAGTGGCATACACAGTGTGATACGGCATGGTGAGGCAGCCAGTTCAGACAAATGTGCGGCTGAAAAATTCATAACTGAATTTAAGGGGTACGTAGACACTGAAAAGTTTGAACCTCAACAAGTGTTTAATTGTGACAAAACAGGCCTGTTTTGGAAGAAAATGCCCAACAGGATCTTCATTACTCAGGAGTAAAAGGCACTGCCAGGACACAAGCTTATGTAAGACAGGCTAACTCTCTTGTTTTGTTCTAACGCTAGTGGGGATTTTAAAGTGAAGCCTTTACTCGTGTATCACTCAGAAAATCCCAGTGTTCAAGAAACACAATTTCGTCAAGGATAGATTTTGTGTTCTGGAAAGCTAATAATAGAGCATGGGTCACAAATTTTCATAGAGTGGGTCCATCAAGTGTTTGGCCCCAGTGTGAAAAAATACCTCCAAGAAAAGAAATTGCCACTCAAGTGCCTCCTGGTACTGGACAATGCTCCTGCTCATCTTCCAAACTTGGTAGACTTTTTGTCTAGGGACTTTAGGTTCATCACAGTGAAGTTCTTGCCTTTGAAGTGACCTCAGACACTGAGTTGACCCTAAGAGAGTTCTGGAGGAATCACTTCAGTATCTACAACTGCATAAGCCCTATAGGTAAGGCTTTGGAGGGAGTGACTTCCAGGACTTTAAACTCTGCTTGGAGAAATTTGTGGCCAGATTTTGTCCAACAGAGGGATTTTGAAGGGTTAAGGCTGACCCTGACCCTGCCGACCCTCTGTCTGTTGTGGAAGGTATTGTGGCATTGGGCAAGTCCCTGGGGTTGGAGGCGAGTGGCAAGGATGTGGAAGAGTTGGTGGACGACCACAGGGAAGACCACTGAAGAGCTGCAAGAGCTTCATCTGGAAGAGCATCAGACCACAGTTGAGGAACTTGCTTCACAGGAGGAGGAGGAAGAGGGAGTGAAGGCAGTGCCTTCTTCAGTGCTTAAGGACGTGTGGAATGTGGAATAAGTTGCAAAGTTTTGTGGAGAAATACCACCCTGAGCAAGCTGAAACAACCCATCTCTGCAACATGTTGAGTGACAAAACAATGTCCCATTTTAGGGACATCTTAAAAAGGCGCCAGAAACAGAGCACTCTTGACAGTTATTTTGTGCGACAGGGTCTAGTGACTCTCAAGCTGGTCCTAGTGGCATTAAAAGACAAAGAAGGGAAGTAACCCCAGAGAGGGACTTGTTACCTGAAGTCCTTATGGAGGGGGATTTCCCTTCCAAGCAATGAGTGCTCCCCCCCCCCCCCTCTCCTCCTCCCTATCTTCCAGATGGCAGCAAGTCTCTTCAATAAAGGTAAGTATAAATGTTTATTTAAATGTTTAATTATAAATTTATTAATCTTTAAAAAATGTATTTTTTGTGAATATTTTTGGGTGTCTGGAATGGATTAATTGTATTTACATTATTTCTTATGGGAAATATTGCTTCAACTTTCGGCCGCTTCGACTTTAGGCCTAGCTCCTGGAACAGATTACGGCCGAAACTCGGGGTTCCACTACATTTTAATTCTTAATACATCATTAACCTAAGCATACATGCATTATTCTGTTTTTCAGGATGATACGAAAGAGGAAGCAGCAACCCTGGAACAGGTGAGCATTGAGGAAATTCTGGAGGCGCAACGTGTCGAACAAGAGCGCCGTCAAGAGCAAGAACAGCTTCGTGCACGATTCATGAAAGAACGGGGTCTTCAATACACTGCTGAGATTGGACCTGATGATATGTATTAAAATCATCCTGCTAATTACAGTTACAGGAAAACATTATATTTCATTGTTTGTTTTCAATTAATACAGTACTTTAAACCTTTGCATGGAAGAAAAAATCATAGCAGCAGTGTAATATGTCACGTTTGATTGGGAAGTCTCTAAAAAGAGATAATCTAGAATGGCTATATTTACTTTGCAGCTCTTAAGTGTGACCATTTTATATAAACAAAAGATGAAATTTTCCAAATCATTAAAAAATAATTAATCTTTCATTATGAATGTTTCTTATATTTATTGTAAAATGCAATATTGTATGCATGAACATTTATGTTGAACACTTTGTTTTAGTTATAAACTTAATACAAAAGTGTCTGTTCAGTTATTTGTGTCTACCCCAGTGTTTCTAGTAATATGTATCCTAAAAATAGTTTTAGGAAAAGTTAAATCTGTGATTAATGTGATGGATATGGGACGGTGATGGTGAGTGATCCAGTAATAATCTTCATAATACAATAATACTATGAATTTATATACAATATACAATACTGTACTATATATTATTTTAATGTAATATTCAGCTTATTTATTTTTGTCATTGTAAAATACAGTACTTCACTATACAGCCTCTCCTCACTTAACGACAGAGTTCCATTCCTAAGACTACTTTGGTAAACAAATTTGTCACTAAGTGGGTTTGTGTCAACCATCTTTGATATTGTGTTAATGTCACCTTTGCACCATTTATAACATTTCTGGTATATTTTTAAATGTTTATACAGTAGTGTACTGTAGAGTGTAATAAACAGAATAGAGGAAATCAGCTCTAATATACATTATTTAGGTATGCATACTGGTCAGAGAGCCCGTTGTAAGTCTGAGTCTTCAGTAAACGAGTACATCGCTAAGTGAGGAGAGGCTGTACTATCTAGATTTGCTTTTGTAAATCTAGATAGTTCCCCTTACATATATTTTTTCAACAACAATGAATTGCCATAATAAACATGTATATGAGATTTTGGTCATATAGTTAGTCTAATTACAAATTTGTGGATGTTTAGTTTTTGGGTAGAATTAAATGTCATTATGTATTAGACAAGAAAATATTAAAAAGTTTGATTACATATTGTGTGTCAATATTATGAGCTTTTGTAATGAAATAATTATTTGTTTGATTATTTTTTCCAAGCATAATTCCATAAATAGTATAAATTAAGGAAAATAATCCACATTATTAATGTTTAAATTTATTATGCATGTAAATGGATCAGATCCGGTTTCACATGGATCTGTATCACCCTGTGATATACATTGCGTATATTATTATTTTTGTAATGCAAAAAAAGGTGAACAAATAAAATCAAAATTTTATTTGCCTCTTGAGTACCATATTTCTTGAGTAAATTTTATTTTTTATTTTTATCAGTAGTACAGTAATCAAGTCATTCATTAATATATTAAGATGACTTCTGAATAATAATGTTATATTTACATGGCCCTTAGCAACAGAAGCCAGTACGTGTACACAAATGGAGAGAACTCTTCCACACAACAAATTACAGTCGGAGTCCCTCAAGGAAGTGTCCTGGGGCCACTCCTATTCCTCATTTACATAAGCGACCTACCGAATGCATCACAACTACTCAAACCCATATTATTTGCAGATGACGCAACATATGTCTTCTCTCACCCAAATCCAGTCATACTAGCCAACACTGTTAATGCCGAATTACAGAAAATATCAACATGGATGAAGACAAACAAGCTTACTCTCAATACTGACAAGACCTACTTCATTCAGTTTGGAAACAAAGCCACAAATGTTCCACTTAACAAACGCTCAATGGTTCACCCATCACAAGACTCACAGAGGGAAAATTCCTAGGAATCCACCTTGACAGTAGTCTTAAATTCCAAACACACATACAACAAATTTCCAAGAAAATCTCAGACAGTAGGTATATTATCAAAGATACGCTATTATGTGCCACAACCAGCTCTCATTGCACTATATCATTCACTTATCTACCCTTATCTCACCTATGGAATCTGTGCATGGGGCTCAACAACATTAAATCACCTTAGACCACTCATAACCCAGCAAAAGGCTGCAGTCAGGATGATGATAAATTCGCACTCTAGACAGCATACTCCACCTATATTCAAAACTTCAACCCTTTAACTGTCCAAACGTAGATGTACGTTTGTACGCGTACTGCTCCGAACGTAGATCTACATTTTATTTTTCATTCCTTCAAATTTAGTGCAATAGGCCTGAGTCGCCTAGACATGAGAGAATGGGTCTACGCCCTCAGTGTGCGCAGTATTAAAAAAATCTGGGACCACTTAGTACCTTGGGGGAGCACTAGTTCATTTGAGTGCCAGCTAGAGCAAATAATGTGGCAAACACCATGGTTTCAATGATGTCATGTCGCATTAACACTCCCCTTATAAGAGGAAAGTAAAAATAGGTTCGATAAATACATGAGTGGTTGTGGGTGGGTTTGAGTTGGACCTGACTAGCTTGTGCTACTAGGTCTGATGCTGTGCTGCTTCCTTCAGAGGATGTGACCTGACTAGGTGGGTCATTGGTCTAAGCTGGGGGGTGACATGGACCTGCCTTGCATGGGCCAGTAGGCCTTCTGCAGTGTTCCTTCTTTTTTATGTTCTTATATATTCGGCAGGCTGGCTTTGGATGTCTCTGGCTGTCTCTGTGTCTCTATCTGTCTATATCTCTGTCTATATCTGTCTATATCTATCTGTCCTATATCTCTGTATCTGTCTATATCTCTGTCTATCTATATATATCTGTAATATCTCTCTCTCTCACATGTACACATAAGTACAGTTATTATACATAGTGTAAATTACCTAGGATAACCCAAAAATTCCAGGCAAAGTGCTATACAATGCTTGTATATATAAAACATAATACCATGACTGGCAAGTAATACGCATTGTCACTTCTGCATCGTGTATAATACCTGTTGGCTTACGAGCCGCACTCAGACTGAGACAAGCAGACGGAAAGACACACACACACAGGCAGACGGAAAGACAGATAAGCAGAGATAGACAGACAGACAGATAGACAGTGGAAACACGGAGAGGGTTCCCTGCTCCCTTTCATCAATGTCATTGGGCTGTCAGTGTTATCTGACACTTGTCATAACACCATTCTTCAAGGAGTTTCATATACTCCAGGCACACACAGGCAGACAGAAAGACAGATAAGCAGAGCTAGACAGAGACATAGATAGACAGATGGACAGATAGATAGACAGATACAGTGAAAACAAAATGAGCGTTCCCTGCGCACATTCATTCATCAATGTCATTGGGCTGTCGGTGTTATCTGACACTTGTCATAACACCATTCGTCAAGGAGTTTCATATTATACTCCAGGCACACATAGGCAGGCAAACAAAGACAGATAAGCCGAGCTAGACAGATAGATACACAGATATATAGATAGATAGACAGACAGATACAGACAGTGAAAACAAAGCAAGGGTTCCTTGCACACATTCATTCATCAATGTCACTGCCTTATCAGTAGTTATCTGACAATTGTCAACACACCATTCTTCAAGGAGTTTCATATATATTCCAGGATGTCTAAAACATTGCTGGGACCTATAAATACTTCGTATATATTTATAGACAATAGTAAATGACCATGGCAGGTGAAATTGTTCACCTGTTGGTGTCATTGTGACTATTTGAGTACTATTTCAGTACCTAATATTAGTGTTAGAACAAAGATTGGCTATGAAATCACAAGAACTATTATAAATTGTAATTACCAGAACATAAAAATTGTATAAATTAAAATAAAAACTAGAAAAAAAAAGTATATCAGCATTACTTCTGCAAGCGGCAGGACTTGATGTTGCCGTCAGGTGAGCATCCAGCACCAACTTGTCGGGCTTATATCTCGGTAAGTACTGGCCCTAAAAAAAAATTTTTTTTAGCCTATCCTGTTTATAAAAATGCACTCTTCATTTAAAAATAATGATTTTTTTTTTTAAATATTCGGAGCAGTGCGCGAGTGAACGTAGAGCTACGTGTGGACAGTTAAAGGGTTAAAACTACTCGCCATAAAAAACATTCATATCTATTCATGTGCCTACTACATACATAAAACTCTACATGCTAATATCAACCCTCCGCTCAAAATTCTCAACAACTTTAATAGGTCCCACGACACAAGACACAGATCACTATTTGACATACCCCGAGTCCATACCAACCAATGTAAAAATTCTATGCACATAAAGGGCCCCAAAATCTGGAATTCATTACCTGTAAATATTAAGTTAACCTTGTCGGAAAATCAATTCAAGACTCTTCTCAAAAATCACCTACTCACGCTATACTAAATACTCATACTGTAACAAACTTTCAAACCCAATGTTATTTTACTTAAGATAATCTCAGTTTTATTTTGTCATCCTCCTTAACACTTGTTGCAATTTCATATCATATTGTCATTTTAATAGTATAGTATCATCATATTGTTAATTTGAAATAAAATATATAACTAGAAGAAACTCAATAAATTTCTCTAGTATTGTTATTTTACTAGTATAGCATCAACATATTGTAATTTGAAATAAAATATACAACTAGAATAAACTCAACCAATTTCTCTAGTATTGTCTTTTTAATAGTATAGTATAATCATATTGTAATTTGAAATAATATATAACTAGAATAAACTCAATCAATTTCTCTAGTATTATGTACATAGTGAATAATTCTTTAGACTAAGCTGCCCCTAATGCCATGGCATGCCAGTGGCTCTCCTTGCATTACAGTTTTATAATTGTAACTACCAATACCTATGTATACTTGTAACTTGCAATGAAATAAAAATATTATATTATTATCTAAAAAAGTGGCATAACTGTTGACTTCTAGACTTTTTTTTTTTTTTCCAACAAGTCAGTTGTCTCCCACCAAGGCAGGGTGACCCAAAAAGAAAGAAAATCCCCAAAAAGAAAATACTTTCATCATCATTCAACACTCACCTCACTCATACATAATCACTGTCTTTGCCGAGGTCGTCGGACTGTCAAACTTCTAGACATATTATAGTATTTGGTATAGATTTGAAAGTTTGAAAAGAATGGAAAAAATATCTAAGATACTAAGGGATAAATAATACAGGGTTTGTAAATATACGTACACTGTAGTTTCAAGTTATTGTAACAGAATTCTTTCCAGATGAAGATGAAGATTTGAGATTGACCAATAAAAGGGTGGCACTGAATTACCTTCAGAAAGACATTTCCTTTCACATGCTGTGACTTTAGGCTTGCGGTGATGAGTCTACCTGGTGTTTACCTGGTGATGGTTCCAGGTTTCTTGTTTGACTGTCAATTCAGGCTGTTGGTACTTATAGCATGTCTTGATGTACACACCCCAGTTGGACTGATTAGGAGCAGTTTGTAGGAATTTACAAAGTTTTCTCTTGAAGAAAGTATTTTTCTGTTGGAAATCACCCATTATATATATGAAGGGAGCATGTTCAAAAGCTTTAAATACTTTATACCTGTTGAGTTTTCAGAATCTCAGCATTTTGTATAAAATGATAATCCTTAATATTTTGCAATATTTTTACATTTTTGTGGTTTTATAAGCATTTTCAGAAAATTCTAGTTGCTTTTTAGGGGAGCTATTTTGCACCAACTATGCCTCCCACTTTGTAAGGGGTTATTTTAGTGTGCAGAATTGGTGAACTCTTTATTTCCTCTTATCTACACGGGAAAGTGGGAAAAGAATTCTTCCTCTGTAAGCCGTGTGTGACATAAGAGGCTACTAAAATGCCGGAAGCAAGGGGCTAGTAACCCCTTCTGTATCATCTTTCAACAAATGCATTACTAAATTTAAAAAGAGAAACTTTCATTTTTCTTTTTAGGTCACCCTGCCTCGATGGAATACAGCTGGTTTGTTGAACAAAAAAATTGCTGAACTCTGGTGAGTATAGTTTGATGGAATTTAAATGTTCCCAATAATTTAGGTTTTTAAATATAATGATATATTTGAAAACCAGTGCATTTTGTCTCTTGCTTTATCATATCAAATATATTTTGAGTGGTGCATTCCGAATTTTATCTATACTAGTATATGTACATATTTTAACTACGTATTTCTTGTACTAAATAAAAATCAATTAAACTTCTTACTTCATTTTATAATCACCTTGTGGTGATTATAGAATGATTATTTAGACTAGTAACTGAGCAGGTTCTAAGCAAGAACCACTGAGCTTCTGATTTGGTCAAGGAAAGACATCAGAATATTGTGGAGAATATTATTAAAATTTATGGCTGATCTAATTACTCCTGCAGAGTTGAAAACAGGGATTGTCGAACTTATTATATAGGTCATATCAAGGGCAAAGATTTGTTCAGTGTGCTTAGCTGAAATGCTAGTGAATTCTACTTATAAAGGAAATCACCTATAGTGACAAATAATGGTTAAAATTTTGCTATTAATTTTCATGTGCTCTAAGGATGAAGCTGAGTATACTCCTTACACTTTCCACATACAGATAATAGTGAATAATTCAGCCAGCACCCCCAGCTGTTAACCCTTTCAGTGGCCATCACGTAGAACTACATGTCAAAGAGGCCAGGGTCCCCTCATATAGTTCTACATTAGGAGCTCAGGTTACTCAGATAAATTTTGGCCTAGATATGAGAGAATGGGTCTGTGTGGTGAGTATGTACAGTATAAAAAAAAAATCCTGGCTCATGCGGTGCATAATGGGAAAAGCAAAACTGACCATGTGTTTGGTTTAAAATAGCAACTTTAAGTTATTTTCTAGGATGGTTTGTATGGTTTTATTGGCTGCTGCTTTTTACTGTTTGATAGACTGGAAGATATACTACTGAAAGATAAATTATTTTGGTTGGCTTCATGACTAGAAGTAGCTTGAAAGTAGGCTCAAAGTAGCAGAAGTATTCTATTTTTGCCAATTTTCCTGAAGGCAGGTAAGGTATCCCCTATGCCACCAGTCTGTTTTATAGGTTTTAATAGGTCTTATTCAATTATTGGGATGCTGTAAACCATGACCAGTCATTCCTGGTTATATTTTATTATCCGGAAAATATAATCCTTTATTTTTGTGTGCTTATGAATCCACAATGGAAGACAAATATAATATAGGAGAGGCCTAGGGACATGATTAATGAACAGAGGAAATATTTTATTAGTGCCAGGAATGTCTACATTGTGTATTTTATACTCTTGTTTTTAAAATGGTATTTTTTTTTATTTTGTGTAAAATTAGCCAAATTACTGACTTCTGTGAGCTTTATAGAGTAATTGTAATACCTAAATGGGCAGTTTTTTGTGCTCGGTCAATAGAATAGAAGGCATACTAGGGAAATAGCTAAGAATGTGGTTGCATGGAGCAATGGAATTGACTTAATATAGAACACAAAGTGGGCAAAATCACTGATGAGTAAATTGTGCCCAGACCTCTGATTTTGCGCCTGTATAATTCCATAAATTTTGTACTTTTGGTGTCATTACCTTCAGAAAAAGATTTTTTTTTTCTAAAAAGTGGACACTGGGAGCAATATTAATTTTGGGGGTCTGGACAGTGAAAAGGTTAACAGGCCTCCCTCAACTACTACAAGATCATCCACAAT
Organism: Cherax destructor; assembly: GCA_009830355.1. NCBI lineage: Eukaryota > Metazoa > Arthropoda > Malacostraca > Decapoda > Parastacidae > Cherax > Cherax destructor. The sequence goes on from WNWK01011993.1 coordinate 45,498, forward strand.
GGAGGTTCTTTCCTTGACTAATTTCTGCCATTCTTGATGGTTATGGCAGTTCAGTATCTATACAAGTCAGCACAAGGAACAGTAGAATAAAGTTAGAAGAGAAGTTATTCATTCACTCAGGATCCTACTTCATTTTTCTATCAATTACTTTATTACTCATTGCTTTTTGCTGATGATACTGTGCTTATGGGAGATTCTAAAGAAAAGTTGCAAAGGTTAGTGGACGAGTTTGGGAGAGTGTGTAAAGGTAGAAAGTTAAAAGTGAACATAGATAAGAGTAAGGTGATGAGGGTATCAAACGATTTAAATAAAGAAAAATTGGAGATAGGGATTATGGAAGAAGTAAATGTTTTCAGATATTTGGGAGTTGACGTGTCAGCGGATGGGTTTATGAAGGATGAGGTTAACCATAGAATTGATGAAGGAAAAAAGGTGAGTGGTGCATTGAGGTATCTGTGGAGACAAAAAACGTTATCCATGGAGGCAAAGAAGGGAATGTACGAAAGTATAGTGGTACCAACACTCTTATATGGGTGTGAAGCATGGGTTGCAAATGCTGCAGCGAGGAGGAGGCTGGAGGCAGTGGAGATGTCCTGTCTAAGGGCAATGTGTGGTGTAAATATTATGCAGAAAATTCGGAATGTGGAAATTAGGAGGTGTGGAGTTACTAAAAGTATTTGTCAGAGGGCTGAAGAGGGGTTGTTGAGGTGGTTTGGTCATTTAGAGAGAATGGATCAAAGTAGAATGACTTGGAGAGCGTATAAATCTGTAGGGGAAGGAAGGCGGGGTAGGGGTCGTCCTAGAAAAGGTTGGAGGGAAGGGGTAAAGGAGGTTTTGTGGGCGAGGGGCTCGGACTTCCAGCAAGCATGTGTGAGCGTATTAGATAGGAGTGAATGGAGACGAATGGTTTTTGGGACATGACGATCTGTTGGAGTGTGAGCAGGGTAACATTTTGTGGGGGGATTCAGGGAAACCAGTTAATTGATTTAGTTGGACTTGAGTCCTGGAAATGGGAAGTACAATGCCTGCACTTTAAAGGAGGGGTCTGAGATAGTGACAGCTGGGAGGGACTTTTCTCAGCTGTCGTATCTGAGCTCCTCTGCAAAGACAGTGATTATGTATGAGTGTGGTGAAAGTGTTGAATGATGATGAAAGTATTTTCTTTTTGGGGATTTTCTTTCTTTTTGGGTCACCCTGCCTCGGTGGGAGACGGCCGACTTGTTGAAAAAAAAAAATTTAGTCTTCAAGAATTATTATTCACAGTAAGCATACAGCAATTTAGCAAGTAATAACCTTGATATTTCAGCCTATTTAAAGATACAAAATTAATTTATGGATACTTTGCAGACTTTGAAGGTAAATCTTATCACAGAATTAATTATTCTATGTGATAATCATTTGGTGTAACTTAAATAAACATACATTTCCTGTTAAATTTGAATGTGTTTATTGTGTATCATTTTGACAATAATTACTTTTTTTAAACATTGGCAGCTTCCCACTAAAGCAAGGTGATTCAAAGAAGGAAACACAATCATCATCACTCACTCTCTCTCGCTATCTTTCTCTTTGTGCACTGACATTACAATTCGAATGCATCACCTAAGAGCAACATTCCCATCCATCCTTTAGAGTGCAGGCAACTGTACTTCCCAATTCCAAAATTCAAATACGATTTTCCTTAATCTATAACAGCATGTTAAATCCCAAAACCACTTGTTTCTACTTTGATCTATCATGCACTCACATATCTACTGAAAGTTCAAAACCCAACTTCTTAATACTGTACCTCTTTTGCACCTTGCTTTTAACCTTTCTTGGGTTGTCCCCTATACCTCTGTTCACTCTTTCTTTATACACCTTGGTCAATCTGTCTTTATACACCTTGGTCAATCTGTCTTGCTCCATCATTTCTAAATAACCAAATCATCTCAACAACCCCTTCTCTGCTCCCTGAGGTAAACCTTTCATACTCCCACATCATCTAATTTCTTCACTCTTTATTTCTGCTTAATATTCCCACTGCATTGATGTCAAACATGATATCTCCACTGCCTCCAGTCTCCTCCTCACTGCATCATTCAAAGACCATGCCTCACACCCATACAAAACTGTTGGTACTTTCTCAGTTTTTGCCTTCATTGATAAACTTTTCTTTGCACAGACTCCTTAATGCTCTAATTACTTTATTTCCTTAATCTATTCAGTGATATCCCTCATCTTTTGTAGACCCATCTGTCAACACATCCACTCCCAAGTATTTAGAAAGTATACAGTAGATTCACTTCATTAATACTTCTTTTTTCAGTCTGATGTACAATGTGTCATTTCCTAGACTTCTTATTTTTATCACCTTGCTCTTATCTATATTCATTTTCAACTTCCTTTTACCTCTCAAGGATGAAGGGGTTATTGATTCAAGGAACTGACTTATTTTCCCCTTCCTTGGATTAAACCCTTCCCATTTCCCTAGGCACTATATGACTCCAAACAGTTTAGCTCTTCCCCTGATTAAAATAAACAAATAAACCTTTCTTTTTCATGCCTCCTTCACCAACCCCAGCAACTGCTCTTCCCACTTTTCCAAAAGCACTCTGTCATCAGAAAAGAGCATCTGTGGCAAGTCCCACTATATTTCAGATTTATTTTTTTTAAATCTAACCCCTCTTCCAAAAACCTTTTCTTTAACTATTACATCCCCATTTATAAAAAATACTGTGCATTAAACAACCACAGTGACATCACACATCCAGTTATTGTAATGATTATTTCATATAAAATTTATGTTCCCTATTAAAAGACATGAAATGGCTGGTAATTATTTAAACACAAAAAGATTTTGGTTGACTATCAAGTCACATAGAATGGTGGTGGTTTATTTGGATAGATGTAGTATATAAAATGTCGAATTGCCAACTTTCCTAACTTTCAAAATTTATCAAAACAATGCTGATGGCTGACGGAATATTTGGAGATAATGACTTGATTGTAGGCTGACTTATTTGAACACAAGCAAACTAACAGTTGGAAAGCATGATCGCTTAATATTTGAATGCATAATTTAACCCTTTGACTGTTTCGGTCGTATATATACATCTTACGAGCCAGTGTTTTGAACGTATATATACTCACAAATTCTAGTGGCTTCAAATCAAATGGGGGAAAGCTGGTAGGCCCACATATGAGAGAATGGGTCTGTGTGGTCAGTGTGCAGAGTATAAAAAAAATCGTGCAGCGCGCAGTGCATAATGAGAAAAAAAAAACTCCACCGTGTTTTTGGATTAAAACGCTGACATTGAGGTGTATTTTCGTATAGTATTTATGGTTGTATTCTCTTTTTCGTGGTCTCATTTGATAGAATGGAAAATATATTACAGGAATAGAGATGATTTTGATTAGTTTCATGATGAAAACGATCTTGAAATTGAGCTCAAAGTAGCGGAAATGTTCGATTTTTGCCAATGTTCAAAAGTAAACAAATCACGCCACGCGTCCAATGCACATCAACTGGTGAGTCTAATATTCTTTCACAAGTGCACAGATATTATTTATACCATTTTTACAATAATGCAATTGTCTGCATAACAATAAATCTTCTATTTTTTGTGTGACTAAAAAATCAAAATAGAAAGCAAGAGTAATATAAGAGGGGCCTAAAGACGTGACTAATGAACAGATAACATCTTATTTTAGTGCCAGGAATGTCTGCATTGTTTATTCTGGACCCTATTTTGACACTGACATCTTTTTTTATTTTGCATGAAATTGGCAAAATTGCCAATTTCTGACAACTTTATTGGGTAGTTGAAATTGGTAAATTGGTGATTTCTTGTACTCAATCGATAGAACAAATGGAGTTCTAAAGAAATAGCTATGAGTTTGGTTGACTGTCCCAATGGAATTGGCCGAAAAAAGGGCTCAAAGTCGGCGAAATTGCCGATGCGTATATATCGCTGACATCGCTAACTTTGCGAGAGCGTAATTCCGTAAGTTTTCCATCAAATTTCATACTTTTGGTGTCATTACCATCGGGAAAAGATTCTCTATCATTTCATAAGAAAAACATTTTTTTTTTTCCAAAATTTTTACAACATAGAATGACAGTTTCAGAATGGGGCCTCTGACAGTCAAAGGGGCTGTGCAAAGGTATTGGTATCAGTAGGTATCAGCTAATTTTAATGGTACCGATATGGGTCTAAATTTAGTATAAGTATCGGTGGGTATCGGGTAATTTTGATGGTATGTATTGGAATTGTCAAAAATTTTGGTATTGTCCCAGCCCTATTAACTCCTGTTTTAACTGTTAGGGTATATGTGCTGACTGATTCCTAGGACATGCGAGCTTAATATTAGGGTACATAAATATACTATTCAATGAATGCTAGAACATGTATTATTGATTTGTTAGGACAGGTGAAATGACATTTAGCAATTTGTATACATAAATTGGCTGTTAAATACTATGACACTGAAATGGTTATTTGAAGATATGAATCAACAACTAGCTATTCAGACACAAAAGCTAACTTTGAAAATGTGAATTCGGAGCTAGTTACTCGGCCATGTGAACAGTAGTTAGGAGACATGGACTTTCTCTTGACTAATTATTAACACATGAACTAAGTGCTGGCAGGTTATAACAGGAAGACTTACTGTTGGCTGCCTATTTGCACTCTCAAGATATTGTTAACTCTTATGACATATAAACCAGTTGTTGACTGAGCTAGGATACATGAATTGAACAGTTGGAAGTCCAACCTAACTACTAGCCTACTATTATAATACACAACTGACTGGTAGGGAGTGGAACCTAACTGCTGGTTTGCTGTTAAGATATAGCATATGGTAAGTTAACTACTGTAGTAAGAAGTGGGACTTAACTGCTGCCTAATATGTATGAACTATTTATTGACTATTAGGATAGTAAACTTACTGCTGAATTACATGGGGCACATGAATTGGCTGTTGATTAACTATTAACACAAGCCCACCAGTGACTGAATTTTAGGACATATTAACTAGTGGCAGACTAACTACTGTGACATACATGTCTGTATATGTCAAAAAGCCACATACAAAATGGCTTGGACACTTTTAACTTACCCCACCCTCAGTGATTTTACCTTAAGTGATTTAATCTGTGTTCCTCACAATTCCATTATTTTCAGTTTCTCAGGTTTTCTCTTATTTGTCTAGAGGATCAAGTATCATCGTCCTCCAGGGTAACACTTGTCTCTTTTGAGGCTTGACGTTGTTTCCCCTATACTGTAGTGGGCCCACTCTAGGTGTGGAGTATGGGTACTCCCAGCTTCCACGTCTGATTGGTGTTTGCCAGTTGAAGCATTATGTTTGATGCCAGTTCTCAATGCCCTTTCCTCTGTGTCTTGTCTACTTTCCTGTCTGGTATTCAGTAATTGTTTCACTCCTACATTGTTTTTTTCCTTCTTGTATTGCTTAAGCATTAAATACTCCTGGAACTGACTATCTTTCTGGTTGCCATCTTGAAGGAACAGTTGGTCTTGCAGTATTCTGTCATTATCCCTGGCTTTGGCTCCCATTATGCCCTGACTTAGAGTGAACTTGGGAATTGGATCATTACCCTTGCAGTGCTGTCGAAGTAATTTGCTGGTCTTGAACTTAATTTTCCTGAGATGTAGTTTGACCTCTGGATTCTGTAAATTTGTGTGCGAGACTCCCTCGGATGACTTAAGAGCGGCTGTTGACTTGAACTCTAGAATCTCTCGACTAAACAGACCATTCTGTGGGTCACCTTGAATGACCTTTATTTCATCGAGACATTTTTCTTGTGTCTCCTTTTTCTGTTTTCTCCACTTGGCACGGCGATTTTTGAACCACACCTGTCAGGAAATACCTGCTGTAGTATAACAAGCAATGAAAAATGGTGATGTACAAATTAAAGACAGAGGCAGCACCACAAAAACATGAAACTGAATACAGTGGACCCTCGGTTAACAAACACCCCGGAAATCGTACAATTATGTAAGTATAATATTGTAAGTGCATGTGGAAGTGTATTTTTGGGGGTCTGAAATAGACTAACCTACGTGACATTATTTCTTAAGGAAGTAAATTCGTTCGGTAATGGCACTTGAGCAGGCTTCTGGGATGAAGTTTTTTTGTTAACCGAGGGTCCACTGTAATCTGAGGAAATATACCCATAGAAAAACTCAGAACACATTATAGATGATAAAAGTGGTGAAATATGTAATTACTACTCCTGGAAAATCTGCAGAAGAGATAAAAACCAATAAGCTGATAAAAAGACACTACAGTGGACCCTCGGTTAACGAAATTAATCCGGTCCAGAAGCTATTACTTAATCTGAATCTTTCGTTATCTGAAACCTTATTTCCCATAAAAAATAATGTAAATACAATTAATTCGTTCCACAAAAAAATAATCACTCAAAATAAAAAAAAATAACATTTACTTACCTTTATTGAAGAGACTTGCAGGCATCTGGAAGATATAGATGATGATTGGAGCAGGGTGTTAGTGGTTGGAAGGGGAATCCCCCTCCAAAAGGACTTCAGGTAACAAGTCCCTCTCTGGGGTTACTTCCCTTCTTGGTCTTTTAATGCCACTAGGACCAGCTTGAGAGTCACTAGACCCCTGCCTGGTAAAGTAACTGTCCACAGTTCTCTGTTTCTGGCGACTCTTCAACACTTTTCTGAAGTACAACATGGCTCTGTCACTGAAGTGGTTGCACAGAAGGCTCATTTCAGCTTGCTCAGGGTGGTATCTTTCAACAAATGTCTGCAACTCATTCCACTTTGTACAAATCTCCTTAAGCACTGAAGAAGGCACCTCCTTATCTCTCTCTCTCTCCTCCTTTGAAGCAATAACCTCAGCTGTGGTCTGTTGCTGTTCCAGATGAAGCTCTTGCAGCTCTTCAGTTGTTAGCTCTACCCTGTGCTCCTCCACCAACTCTTCCACATCCTCACCACTCACCTCCAACCCCAGGCTGTTCCCCAATTCCACAATATCTTCCACAACATGTTCCACAACAGGCACAGGGTCGTCAGGGTCAGGGTCAGCCTCAAATCCTTCAAAATTCCTCTTTTGGACACAATCCGGCCACAGTGGTCTCCAAGCAGAGTTCAGAGTCCTGGAAGTCACTTCCTACCAAGCCTTACCTATAAGGCCTATGCAATGCACAATATTGAGGTGTTCTTTCCAGAACTCTCTTAGGGTCAATTCAGAGTCATTGGTCATATTAAAGCACCTCTGAAACAGTGCTTTGGTGTACAGTTTCTTGAAGTTGGAAATGACCTGCTGGTCCATGGGCTGGGTGAGAGGAGTGGTGTTAGGAGGCAAGAACTTCACTTTGATGAAATTTATGTTGTCAGGCAACAACTCTTGCAAGTTGTGAGGATGAGCAGGAGCATTGTCCAGTAGCAGGAGGCACTTGAGTGGCAATTTCTTTTCCAGGAGGTATTTCTTCACACTAGGGCCAAACACTCCAGTCATCCATTCCTTGAAAATCTCCGTAGTGACCCATGCCTTGGTGTTAGCTTTCCAATGCACACACAATTTATTCTTGTCAACACTGTGTTTCCTGAAGGGTCTGGGATTTTCTGAGTGATACACCAGTAAAGGCTTCACTTTAAAATCACCACTGGCATTGGCACACATCATAAGAGTTAGCCTGTCTTTCATAGGCTTGTGTCCTGGCTGTGCCTTTTCCTCCTGAGTAATGTAGGTCCTGTTGGGCATTTTCTTCCAAAACAGGCCTGTTTCATCACAATTAAACACTTGCTGGGGAGGAATTGTTCAGCCTCTGCACAAATTTTTCAGCTGCACGTTTGTCTGAGCTGGCTGCCTCACCATGCCTCACAACATTGTGTATGCCACTACGTTTCTTAAACTTCTCAAACCAGCCTTTGCTGGCTTTAAAATCACTCTCCTCACCACTGGTTCCAGGCATTGTCTTCACAAGATCTGCGTGCAACTTCCTTGCCTTTTCACAAATTATCGCAATAGAAATACTATCACCCGCTCTCTGTTTTTCATGGATCCACACCAACAACAACTTCTCAACCTCATCCACTGTTTTCGATCTTTGTTTCGTTAACAAATTAACCCCTTTGCAACATTAGCTTCCTTGATCTCATTTCTCTGTGCCAGGATAGTGCCGATAGTAGATGGAGTTTTCTTGTACATCCTGGCAAGATCACTCAGACGTACACCACTCATATTTTTCTATGATTTCCTTCTTCAGTTCGATGGTGTTCCTCACTCTCTTTACCACAGGGGTGCCACTAGGAAGCTTCTTTGGACCCATGGTGACTTATTTCACAGTGGCAATAACTAAACCACCAAAAAAGACACCAAATATATTGTGAATCTTTGAAAGAGCGCGCAAGGTAATGTTCTCTCAATGGTAAACAACGCTTCACTGGCGTCCTGCGCTTGCGCGGAGCAGGCGGACACGTCTAATACCTTTCGGTAACCGAGGAATTTTTCGCTAACCGATTACGAAAAAAACTTTCGGTTTCCGAAGCTTTCGTTAACGGGACCTTTCGTTAACCGAGGGTCCACTGTATACATCAATCAATCAATCAACTTTATTTCTGATAATATTACAAAGTGGGGTTTACATATTATGTTATTTATACATTTTATGAAATAATTATTACAAGAAGGCCAATAATATGCCTAGGTATGCCTAGGCATTTCAGGCGTCTTATACTAGACCTTACTCTATAGTGACACAATGATTATACTGGTATTAAGGTTAGGTAATTGTAGTGATTAACTTGGTTTACAAAATTGAGGTAGTTGAAAAATTTAAGAATTTAACAATTAGTTTATATATTAATGGAAATGGTGACGTGTTGGCATGATAGTTTCTATATTGGAGTGTCTTAGACAAACTTATGACTAGCTTGAGAATTATGAAGCAATACTAGTTGTATTAGAATTTTGGTTACAGTCATGTGCAAATTAAGGGGAATCACAGATATCAATAAGTGTATTTTGCTGTGTACATATACTATAGCAGAATGGAAACCTTTAGACAATGTTTTGCCTGGAGGTGAAGCTTTGTCAAGTCTGTGGAATTGAAAGTACATGGTAAGCATAGGTTTCTACAGTCTGGAGAGCAGGTGATGAGAACCTGACTCTCTGATATACCTGTGGCCAGCTTCAAGAGTTTTCCTACTCCCACAGCCTGGTCACAGGCTAGGCTTGCCTAACCACCAGACTGTTGCTGTGGGTAGCTTCCTGGCACACATGTCCATCACAACTTGGTTGATCTGGCTCTTGGCAGATGTTGGAGTTGAGCCCTGGTTGGCAGATGTGGGAGTTGAGCCCTGGTTGGCAGATGTGGGAGTTGAGCCCTGGTTGGCAGATGTGGGAGTTGAGCTCTGGTTGGCAGATGTGGGAGTTGAGCCCTGGTTGGCAGATGTGGGAGTTGAGCCCTGGTTGGCAGATGTGGGAGTTGAGCCCTGGTTGGCAGATGTGGGAGTTGAGCCCTGGTTGGCAGATGTGGGAGTTGAGCCCTGGTTGGCAGATGTGGGAGTTGAGCCCTGGTTGGCAGATGTGGGAGTTGAGCCCTAGTTGTAGCTTAACCCTGTTACCAAGAGAGTTACTGGTCAAATGCACACATTCAGCACATGTGGCCTAATCAGGAAGACACAGATGACATTTCATTCATATACCAAGGTTGCTGTCACCACCAGAATTAGTCATGAAGATCCTTGACCCGTTAAATGCATTACATAATACGTACCATACTCTACAGCCACTTCCTATGGGTGGGCTTAGATCCATACCATTTCAAAATTTGTTACATATAAATATACAAGGGAAGAAAAAAAAGAGAATGAATGCATAAACTATCTCCTTTTCAATATTATTACACAACATGAAAACCATTACCAATCACTGGTCAACAATTTTTGAAAAGTTGTATGCTTCTTAAATGAGATTAGTTAATTCTTAAGTATTTTCATGTCCTGAATCCAAATATCACCTTGAAAAATGCTTACTGGCTATAGGTTTAAAGATACGAGACATGTAATATTTGATTATTTTATTATAATGTACAATATGTGTCAGTATGTTTTAAACTCTAATCTGTACCTACTCTCTGCCTTTTGCTTGATGCTTATGGTGGGCTGAAGAATCATCTCTTGCCAATGTCCAGCAATAGTCTGCAAGCATTCTTGTGCCCCATTTGCCCTGGTACCATTTTTCCATGGTTGAAATATCTTAGTGAAACCTTTCACCATGTTCGTCACTAACTGCCCCACAGTTCACTGGAAAAGTCTAAATGTAAGTCCAAAAAGTGGATTTTAAGTGACATGTTATATCCCATGTTCTTGTAAACCTTGATGAGGTTTTCCCACCAATTCTTCATAGTTGCCTTCCCTTCTGTTTCCAAGAAATCCCTTTGCCGCTAACTTGAAATGCTTCCCAAGCAGCTTTCTCCTCCCCATGAAGGCCTGATTCAAAGTCACCATCTTTAAGAAGCTCTCGAATCTGAGGACCATTGAAGACTCCCTCTCTTATCTTAGCGTTGCTCAGTGAGGGGAATTTTGATGTTAAATACTATTTGAATCCCTAACTGGATTTGTCCATAGCTTTTACAGTTTTTCATGAGCCCCAGTTTTATGTGTAGTGGTGGTAGCAAAATTTTGTTAGTTGCAGATCCCTGACTAGGTCATGGAGATGTGGCCTAGAGTGTGCTTCATCAAAGTTTCGGTCACTCTGTAATCCAGCACTGTCATCCTTCTCTTCTTCCTCCTCACCACTTTCTTCATTTGACTCAAAGGATACCGAAGTTGGTGCATCAGGAACAGGTAGACCTTCTTCATGTGGAACTGGGCGAATAGCTGATGGAATGTTTGGATATTCAATGGACCCCTTTTTATCTTTGACAATCCCTTTTGTACTGGAGGTACCATGCAGAAATAAAATTATTGGTATGGTCTGTTGACTCCTTCCTTGTCATTGGCACAGCAAAAAGCATTCCTTTAAACTTACTGTTCAACCACTAGGGAAGGTTAGCAGCATATGTGTGGAGCCCAGTTCTTATCCTGGTCACCAATCTTGCCTCCAAAATATAGGTGATATGCCTTTCTAACCAAAGCAGTTATAAGGTGCATCTGTGATGCAAAGGTCACCTCACCACAAATGTAGCAGAAGTTGTCTGCCTTATTCACACAAGTACGAGGCATCTGAAAGAAGATAACAAATATTTAGAAAATAAACAGAAAATTTATTCATTGATTTATCATCATAATACAGAGCATGACAGCTAAGCAGAAGTATTTATATCATTCAGTAGGAAAATAAAATTAATATAATATGCCTCATGTGCATATCAATAGCTTGCTCAGTGAATATTTATTATAAGTTTAAAACGTGTTTGGCTAAGAAAATCACCTACCTTTCACCTCAAAATATAAACTTGCATAGCACAACCACCTTCCATGACTGCTGGAACAATAATGAAGGGCAGTGAGACTGTGAGTGCAGTAAGAAACACACTGCCGCAAACCTGTTGGAACCTGTTTGTGACACGTAGGTGTACGTATATTGAAAAGTAGAGCTAACAAACAATTTTGACCATATTCATTATCAGTGACCTAAAATTAGTTGGAAATTGCTACTCTGGTCTCTGAAGCATTTTGGTTGTTGACCAATGTTATGTAACTGATGGGTGGCGATCTTGCTTCTTAGAACCCTTTCAAAGATTTTTATGATATGGGACGTTAGTGCTATCGGTCTGAAGTTCTTTGCTATTGCTTTACTACTCCCTTTGTGGAGTGGGGCTGTCTGTTGTTTTTAGCAGCTGTGGGACGACCCCTGTATCCATGCTCCCTCTCCATAGGATGTTAAGGGCACGTAATAGGGGCTTCTTGCAATTCTTGATGAACACAGAGTTCCAGGAGTCTGGGCCTGGGGCAGAGTGCACGGGCATGTCATTTATCACCTTTTCGAAGTCATTTGGCGTCAGGATAATGTCAGATAGGTTTGCGTCTACCATATTCTGTGGCACTCATAAAAAATTCATTTAGGTCTTTGACTCTCAGTCTGGTTAGTGGCTCGCTAAAAACCGAGTCATATTGGGACTTGAGTAGCTCACTCATTTCCTTGCTGTCATCTGTGTAGGACCCATCTCATTTAAGTAGGAGCCCAATACTGGATATTGTTCTCGACTTTGATTTGGCATAAGAAAAGAAATACTTTGGGTTTCTTTCGATTTCATTCATGGCTTTTAGATTTTCCCGCGTTTCTTGACTCCTGTAAGATTCCTTTAGCTTTAGTTCGATGTCTTCCTACGTCTTCCTACATCTTCCTACGTATTGCAGATATATTGGCCTCTTTTAGCTGCTCTGTTATTCTTTGCCTTCGCCTGTATAAGGAGCGCCTTTCTCTTTCTAGTCTACATCTTCTCCTCCTTTTTCTTAAAGGAATATGCCTTGAGCATACCTCTAGTGCCACAGAGTTAATCTGTTCTAGACATAGGTTGGGATCTGTGGTGCTTGGGCTATCTTCCCAGTTTATATAATTTAGGACTTGGTTTACTTGGTCCCACTTTATGTTTTTGTTGTTGAAGTTGAATTTGGTGAAGGCTCCCTCGTGACTGGTCACATTTTGTCGATTTGGGGTCCCTCGCATACATGTCTGAACCTCTTATTATGTTGTGATCTGAGTATATTGTTTTTGATATGGTGACATTTCATATCAGGTCATCATTGTTAGTGAAGATGAGGTCCAGTGTATTCTCCAATCTTGTAGGCTCTATTATTTGCTGGTTTAAGGTGAATTTGGTGCAGAGATTTAAAAGCTCGTGTGTGTGCGAGTTTTCATCTGAGCTGCCTCCTGGTGTTATCTCTGCTACAACATTATTTGCTACGTTCCTCCATTTTAGGTGCCTTAGGTTGAAATTCCCCAGGAGCAAGATGTTGGGGGCAGGAGCTGGAAGATTTTCCAGACAGTGATCAATTTTCAAAAGGTGTCCCTGGAATTGTTGGGACGTTGCATCCGGAGGGTTGTATACAACCACAATGACCAGATTTTGGTTCTCAGTCTTTACTGCTAAAACTTCAACTACATCATTTGAGGCATTCAGTAGTTCCAAGCATATAAGTGACTCTGTGATATACAGGCCAACCTTCCCCTTTTGCCTGTTCACGCTGTTGCATCTGTATAGGTTGTAACCCAGGATCCATATTTCGTTGTCCATGTGACCCTTTATGTGGGTTTCTGTGAAAACCGCGAATATTGCGTTTGACTCTGTAAGCAATCTACGGCTGAAAGGTATTTTGTTGTTCGTTGCTGGCTTTAGACCCTGTATATTTACAAAGAAGAATGTCGTCGGATTGGTGGTATGGGGGCATGGTCTTTTTTTCCTGGCTCTCATATCTGTTGTTTTGGAGTGGAGGCCATCGACTGTGATTTCTCTCCAGAAATTATAGGAGTTGGTGTACGATTTCTGTCATTTCCTGCCAGCTTTTTTCTCTTCCTGGCACTAAGAAACCTCTGGAGTGGCTGTGGCTACCTAGGTGTTCCCATGGTCTGGATGTTTTGTATCTTGTACCCTTTAGGTGGTGTGCCTGGCAATATAAATTATAGCACTGTCTTTCCTGAACTGAAGAATTAGATTAGATTTTGCCACCAAAGTGGCTAGTTTATTGTGCACCCCATATCCATCCTGTGGACGGTAGTGCAAGAGCATATGGATACACAAAAAGCCTAGGAAATAGGCCCCAAAAGGGTTAACAGGTGTACTTATGGATTTATATCTACATCTACAGTTCACTTATCTGTTACAAGCAAATTTAGGAAATTGCTTAGTACCTGGCGTATACCTGGAGAGAGTTCCAGGGATCAATGCCCCTGCGGCCCGGTCTGTGACCAGGCCTCATGTTGGATCAGAGCCTGATCAACCAGGCTGTTACTGCTGGCCACATGCAGTCCAACGTACGAACCAGAGCCTGGCTGGTCAGGTACCGACTTTAGGTGCCTGTCCAGTGCCTGCTTGAAGACAGCCAGGGGTTTGTTGGTAATCCCCCTGATGTATGCTGCGAGGCAGTTGAACAGTCTTGGGCCCCTGACACTTATTGTGTTGTCTCTCAACGTGCTAGTGGCACCCCTGCTTTTCATAGGGGGATGTTACATCACCTGCCAAGTCTTTTGCTTTCGTAAGGAGTGACTCTCGTGTGCAAGTTTGGTACTAATCCCTCGAGAATTTCCCACGTGTATATAATAATGTATCTCTCCCGCCTGCGTTCTAGGTAGTACAGGTTTAGGAACTTCAAGTGTTCCCAGTAATTGAGGTGGTTTATCGCAGTTATGCGTGCCGTGAAAGTTCTCTGCACATTTTCTAGATCAGCAATTTCACCTGCCTTGAAAGGTACAGTTAGTGTGCAACAATATTCCAGCCTAGATAGAACAAGTGACCTGAAAAGTGTCATCATGGGCTTGGCATCCCTGGTTTTGAAGGTTCTCATTATCCATCCTCTTTTGGGGGGCTCCTTGTCACGGTAAAGAGGCCATCGGTCTGAGGAATTGGACCTCTTGGTCTTCTTCCTCAGACCGAACCTAATTACCCCCCAATCCCCCCTCTCCTTTCCCATCTTCCCTTTTCCCTTTCCTCCTCCTCCTCATCCCTCCCTTATTTCCTTCCCATTTTTACCATGGGAGCTTCTCTCCACAGGCATTCTAGTTCCTAGGTAGGGGGAAGGGTACCGTGGTCCAATCCCATTCCGTTGAGGTTCTTGGCGGTGGTGTAGTTTGCCATGGAATCTGGATCGCCTGGGGATGTCCTGATCCCTCTTCGGTCTCCCGGGGGGTGGCCTTGGGTATCTTTCGGGCGACGGGTATATCTCTGGAGGCCACCTTTCGGATTCCGGGGGTGGTGGCCGAAGGCGGCATGCTTTGTGGCTGATATCCGGCCGCCCTCTCTTTTGTCCGCTGAGGTGGCTCGGTAGATGTGAGGTTGCTATCCCGGATTGCTGGTTTACTGGCATGAAGGGTAGGGTATGGCACGGGTTCCATGCAGCATCTGCACTACTTGCGGTGTTGAGGTCCTCTTGGGCGTGGAGGGGATTTATGCCCCTTTCATTCCTCCTAGGAGCTATTCCTCCACGTTCCCCCCTTTTTTTATTTTTTTTATTTTTATTTTCTTTTCTTTTTTTTTCTTAAAAACAAAAAGAAAGAAGTAACCTAACCATGGATGCCCTAATCTGTGAACCTACCCCAGGGCCCCTTGATACCGCACCTAGTTCTGACCCTACCTCGTTAATGGACGACTCTTCGGACAACCCTAATACCCCTGTACCTCTTGCTGGTGCCGGTTCGTCACCTGCTTCAGGTACCAGGGACCCGACTGGCCATTTTGATACTTCGACCTTTGCTCTTCTCTGACCTTGATTCCGGCTTCTCCCTCAACGGTGCGGCAATTTTCGAATCGCTCGCCCGTCTCCCATCGGACCACCCTCGGTCCCACACCCAAACGACCAAGACCCACACATGTCTATTCGACACTTCCTTCTCGTTCATCTCAGAAACGACCAGCTCGTCACGCACTCCCCTTAAACTCTCTGTTTCAAACTACTCAATGGACAAAGTTTTTTACTCTGCGACCGACTTCTCCTAATACCTATCTTTCAGACCATAGTATTGGTAAGGCTCTGCTACACCATGTTGGTAAAGACATCTCATTTCATGCTCTCAAGAGCGGCACTCGCATCATCACGGTCCAGAATGCTGGCCAAGCTCGTGATCTTTCTCTCCTTACAACCATTGATACTGCTCCTGTTACTATTGACAAGCACCATTCCCTCAATTCTTGTTGTGGTTCTGTCATTTTGCCCCACACCATTGTCCAACGGAATTTCCAGACATGTGGTGATGACATTTTAGAGCAGCATGAGCTCCAAGAACTCCCTATCCTTAAAGTTGACACTTTTGTCCTCCCTGCCAACAAGCGAAGACGTTATCCTTGCAATATAGCTCGTTTAACATTTGACTGCCATGAACTACCACCTTCGGTTTACATTGCAGGTCAACGTTTACAAGTTCGAAAGGTGACCCCTACACCGCAACAGTGTAGAAACTGCTGGCGTTTTGGTAATCCAGCGAAATATTGCAGGTCCATGGCCGAATGCCCAGTCTGTGGTGCTGACGACCATGCCAGTTCTTCTTGTAATCTACCTCCCTCTTGCCTTAACTGTCATGAGGCACATCCGTCATATTCTTGCCGTTGTCAGGTTTAC
>WNWK01011994.1:0-61750 GCA_009830355.1 Cherax destructor
TGCCCCATGGAGTCTGTGGACACAGACGTACCTTAAGTCGTCTCTGTTACTGACATTTCGATGCTCGTTCAGGTGGAGTGTGAGATCTCTGCCTGTTTCACCTACATATTTACTTGGGACAGAATCCACAGGGGACGGTGTAGACGCCTGCTGTGGAAGTTAGAGGTGTGGGGCTGCGTTTCGTAGTGAGGTCATCTATCAACTGTTGGGTACAATTATCTGGGCAGCAGCCCACCCTGGTGGGTGATTGCAAGAGCTGACATGGTTAAAGAATGCGATCTTAGCATTAGAATTGGACAAGAGTCTAATGCTCTGTTTATTCATGTGAGAGATTTTAGCCATCCAATTGATTTTCAAAAAGCTGAGAAAGTTGTATCAAGCAGATCGATGGTTGAGAGAAATATATAAAAATCAAGCTTCATAAAAAATAGTTTTGAATTTAATATGAGTATTGGTTTAGGATTATACAGATTAGATTCATTTATAATAAATAAAATTTGGCACGAATTTAAGGTATATTCGATAAATTAAAATCATAAAATTTAGGAAGAATATAAGCTATGTTTTACAGGTCCTTGACCATCTCACCCGCTTGATCATAAAATAATTTATTGTCGTATGGTGACCGCGAGGTGTACTTTAGCCCTTATATGCTTTTTGCTGTTCTGTTATTTTTACATTTCCTTGATAATGTGAGAAATCATGAAAACATATATATATATATATCGAACCTACGAACTCAAGAGACAAACTACACAGTACTATCCACACTAAGCCGCACTCTGGCTTGGTGTGGATAGTTTGTCAGCAGGACAGACAAGTGTGCCTATAGACATCTAACACACCCTGGTCCACGGCATCCACACACCTGGAAAGTAGATACGGGTTGAAATTCTATGGATAAATAAAAAATTATGTCAGGCACCTGTGTGTTCGGAGGGTTGTATCAACAAGGACTGCAAACGAGAGTGAAAGTACCGACCTGGGGGATGGGCCGGGAAGGGTAATGGATGAGAGGTAGAGGCTAGGAAGGGTAGCGGATGGGGAGTGGTGATATGCTGGGAGGGGTTCTGGCAGGGAGGGGAAGAGAGTATAATGTATAGTAGGGGAAAAAAAATTATTTTTTTTTTACGATGTGTAACTCTTATACTCCTTGATGGAATGTGGACCACAGTTGATACTGGGGTCGATGACCTCACACCAGAGTAGATCTATCATAACGTAAGATATATATATATATATATATATATATATATATATATATATATATATATATATATATATATATATATATATATATATATATATATATATATATATATATATATCATGTGAGTATCATGTATGCTAATGCTTTAGAAATTTTGTGGTTTTTCAGTGTTACGTTCTGTGTCGGTGACGGCAATTAGCTTACCATCCTTCCAGGGTAGCATAGTGGCTCCATCAGGACGCTTTTGACTTCCATCAGACTTCTGCACTTGGGGTTCCCGTTGGGCTGGGCAACGGGCTGTGGCGAGGCTTCTCTTTATGATGTCGTTGTCCTCCTATATATATATATATATATATACGTATATATGGCACGTGTGTCATATGTATGCATACATACAGAAGCTGAGTCTCGACCACTGCAACCACAAATAGGTGAGTACATATGAGAGGGGGGGGGGAATTTTAATTCGGAAACTAGAAATAAACAGCTAACTATTCTCCGGTCTCTTTTTTTTTTTTTACGTGTGGGTTTGGTTGTAGAGTGGCAGGTATTCACGACACACGTGTCGTGGTGTGCGACGCCAAGTGCAACTGTGTATGTTTTATGCCCGCCTCTACCCATCACCAAGAGCATTTGTGTCAATGCTCCCGGAAAAAATCGTAATGGATGATTGTAAATAAATTCATTATAAACTTGTAGTTATTCGAGTAGGAATGTTGTTGTTGTGTCACTGGCCTATGGTGGATACAACGAAGAGGCAACAACCTTATTACATAATACACAGATAACCCTCATATAGGAGAATGAAATTTATGACGACGTTTCCATCCGACTTGGACCATTAAGTAGTCCGATCGAAACGTCGTCCTAAGTTTCACTCCCCTTATGTGCGGGTTATTTGTGTATTGTTGCAGTCACGGTATTTTGAGATCTACGGACATTACAACTCCCAGGTCCTTCACATTACTTTTCCGCTCTATTGTGTAATTACCAGGTAACGTCAGCTGACTCCACCACCCGCCACATCAACTGAGAATTTAAATTCAATGTTTTTCCACTATTAAGCCGTAGTGGTTGATGTTATTTATAAAATACAACAACCGTATCAGGTACTGTCAGTAGGCGCCACCGTCTTCCATAGATGGAATTCTCCCACTGATCAATTGTAAAGTATTGACTTTGACTATACCTCTGAAGATTTAAGTCTTTTACGGGAGCATGCCAAGTTGTTCATGCCAAGTTTTACATGATAATCCTGTATGATAATGCTTAACATCAGTAGCATTTATATGCAAAGAGACTTCCAGGGTTAATTAGCTGATGGTAGACATTCTGAGCATATTGTGATGTTTTCAGAGTAGATATAATGCTAGTAGACCAAACGGGAATCGAGGTGCAGACAAAATGGGAATTTTGCTGTAAATTGCAGTGGATTAGACGAAATAACCCTCACATCATTTCTAATATCTTATGCAGTACTTATTGAAGACCCGCAGTAACCTGGAACGTTAGTCTGCTGTGCTTCAACTGGAGTTAAATTCAGGAGAATGTAAATCTTACTTGTGATTTGCGACTTTGAACGTTCGGTAACATTTCCAATTAATCTAAATACCAAGAACCCCGTTAAATATTATTATTATTATTATTATTATTATTATTGGTAGTTATTAGTTTTTATTTAGAATCGCTCTCCAAATTTATGTATTGTCTCTGTTTTAATCTTATCCAGTAGACTGTACAAGTCAAATTCTGAAGACTCGAAAATTTATTTTCTTTAAATCAAAGTCGCGTTACCGTGTGCACAATAAGTCACCTTAACCATGTGCACAATAAGTCACCTTAACCATGTGCACAATAAAACATTTGAGGCAGTAGACAGTGATAAAGAATATGATATAGTTTACTTGTATTTCAGTAAGGCCTTCGATAGAGTACCTCACAAGAGACTCTTAAAAAAGGTGGCAGCTCATGGTATAGGAGGTAAAGTTCTTGCATGGATAGAGGCATGGCTTACCAATAGAAAGCAGAGAGTTTCCATTAATGGGGTCAAATCTGAATGGGGATTAGTCACTAGTGGCGTTCCACAAGGATCAGTTTTAAGCCCATTGTTGTTCATAATTTACATAAATGACCTTGATGAAGGAATTGCAAGTGACATGAGTAAATTTGCTGATGATACAAAAATAGGCCGTATGATTCATTCTGAGGAGGATACCAGTGAACTCCAGGAGGATTTGGACAAATTAATGTCTTGGTCTGAAAAGTGGCAGATGAAGTTCAATGTGGACAAGTGTAAGGTGCTAGTCCTTGGTAATGAAAATATCCCTCGAATTTATAAACTAGGTGAAGTAGAGCTTGATCATACACAATGTGAAAAAGACTTGGGAGTCATGGTAAGCAGGAATCTAAAGCCAAGACAACAGTGCCTAAGTGTGCGCAATAAGGCTAACAGATTACTAGGATTTATTTCAAGAAGTATAAGCAACAGAAGTCCAAAAGTTATTTTACAGCTCTATACATCACTAGTGAGACCTCATTTGGATTATGCAGCTCAGTTTTGGTCTCCTTACTACAAGATGGATATAGATTCGTTGGAGAACATACAAAGAAGAATGACTAAAATGATTTACAGTATAAGAAATCTCCCATATGAAGATAGACTTAGAGCGTTGAATCTCCACTCTCTGGAGAGACGTAGAATGAGGGGAGATATCATCGAGGTGTACAAGTGGATGATGGGCATAAACAAAGGAGATATTAATAAAATACTTAGGATATCGAACCAAGTAAGAACCAGAAATAACGGATTTAAATTGGATAAATTTAGATTTAGAAAGGACATAGGCAAGTACTGGTTTTCGAACAGAGTTGTAGATGCGTGGAACAATCTTCCGAGTAGGGTGATAGAGGCTAGGACCTTGGGTGGCTTTAAAAAGAGATTGGACAAATATATGAGTGGGAGGGGCTGGGTTTGATTGGTGTCGTGGGTGCGGGAGTAAATTCTTAGGTAGTATTGGTTTTGATAAGGACATGCCTTGTATGGGCCAGTAGGCCTTCTGCAGTGTTCCTCCATTCTTATGTTCTTATGTTCTTATAAGTCACCTTAACCATGTGCACAATAAGTCACCTTAACTATGTGCACAATAAGTCACCTTAACCATGTGCACAATAAGTTATCATAACCATGTGCAAAGTACCAAAGCAAATAATAATAATATAATAGTTATAATAATAATAACTTTATTTCTACAAGTACATGTACAAGGTATACAGTCCTAGCTGACATCAATGACATACTACTATATAGAAAACCCCTTGTTATGCTAAGCATTTCGGGTAAATTAGGTCAGTTTTGTCCCAGGATGCGACCCACACCAGTCCACTAACACCCAGGTACCCATTTTACTGATGGGATCACCAGCAGACCCCTGGCTGCCGTCAAAAAGAAACCCCTCAAGTTCCTCAAATCAGATCCTGATGAGCCCGTGTGTGGTGCATACGTTGGGCTGAAGGCGGCAGATGTTAACAGCGTGATCTATCAGACCAGCAAGTTGAAGGCCTGCTCTGGGAACGGGCCGCAGGGGCGGCGACCTTCGGAAGCGCCTTCAGGTAACTTCCATACATGGTATTAAAATCACACGCTGAATACGTGTAGATTATTACACTCGCCTTTGTATATTTTACAAATAAGAATGGAAGTAATGGCAATGATAGTGTGTGCTAAGGAATAATGTCAGGATTTGGTAATTACAGATGACCCAGTATTCAATACGCCCAATGTTTCTACCCTCTTTGGGAATCGAACCCAGACACTCGCCGTGTGAAGCGAGAGCTTTAGCCACCAGGCCACGGGGCACCGTAAATGTTAAAGTACGTGTTGGCACGACCTTTTCAGACCCTCCCCTCCCTTTCCCCGGATGATTATATGGATGTTTTACTTTCTGTAATACAAATGCCAGAAGACTTCACACTGAAGGTATGAAGTCGTTTGTTGCGACACAAAAAAATGCCGCTCCGCTCTTGTGTGTGTGTGTGTGTGTGTGTTTACCTATTTTTATGTGTATACGTTTTTTTGCAGTGACACGACTAAACCTTTGTTGGTGGTGGTGGCTCGCCTTCAGTTTTAAAGAAATGGTTATAAGTATGACCATAATTTTTAAAGGGGGGTGGACCAGTAAGCCAGTGGAAGGCCTCAGTCAGATGACCAAAAGCTCCAACGGCGGGTCATGAATTGACTAAGACCCGAATCAGGAAACTTGTCCTGTTTCCTGACGAAGCTCACCTAACCTTCAGTTTGTCACATGAGCCGTTAATGCCTGGAGTACTGTAGCCTAGTGAACCTTATTCCAGTACTTTTGCCATTTTATTTTCGAAATACTTCCTAGCCTCGTGTCGGTACCTTTTTCTCCTAGCTGACATTGTTCTTCTGTTAGCCCTGTCGATGGTGCTATGCAATTATTTTCATCTGTTTTCTGGTATCGTTTTATGATTTTATATGTGGTTATCGTGCCCTCGATTTCCTTCTATTTATTAAGATTATTTCACTAACCTGTAGTACTCATTTTGTGCTTCTTGTTCTGTTTTTAATGTGACTGATGCCATACTACTAATGTACATTCTAATTTTAGTCTGACTTCTGTTGCGCAATGCATATTTTTAATTCCACCATTTATATATTTGAAGGTTATTTTGAAAATTGTCGCTAATATATATGAGTTGAATGAGGAAGTGGAAGAAAATTCTATACACAGTTTCGAGAGCAGGTATGATATGGTTCAACAGGTCACAAACTAGATATGTCGGTTGAATTAGTTTAAAGTATCCCTGACTGGTTGTGAACACGTAATATGAAGTGGCCCGGTAGCCTGGTGGCTAAAGCTCTCGGTTCACACACGGAGGGCCCGGGTTCGATTCCCGGCGGGTGGAAACATTTTGACGTGTTTCCTTACACCTGTTGTCATGTTCACCTAGCAGCAAATAGGTACCTGGGTTGTTAGTCGACTGGTGTGGGTCGCATCCTGGGGGACAAGATTAAGGACCCCAATGGAAATAAGACAGACAGTCCTCGATGACGCACTGACTTTCTTGGGTTATCCTGGGTGGCTAACCCTCCGGGGTTAAAAATCCGAAGAAATCTTATCTTAATGACCCTCGAGTAGACGATAGGCTTCAAACCCAATTAACCAGCCAAGTTCCGCCCCCCCCCCCATGAATTTAAAACAAGGCATCAATCATGCTGATGTATTATAGACATGAACAATACTCGGGGCTGTAGGTTAGGTTAGGTAAGTTTTATCAGAAAACAGGACAGGTGTTTCCTGACGCGGGTCTTAGCCATTAACCCGCAGTTGGAGCTTTTGGTCATCTGACCGAGGCCTTCCGCTGGCTTACCCCTCCACCACATTAAAAATTATGGCCATAATCATAACCATTACGTTCTGGAGCGCCACCATGAAACCCTTCTCAGTCAAACGTAAACAAACTTTACACAATATAGAAGGTACCACTAGGGTCAGTCCAGAGATGAAACAAATAATAGAGGGAAGAATTAATAAACAACAAGATATGGCCATTCCATGACCAGTCATTTGTTACCCGACTGACTAGCATTTGATTTTTTTTTTTTTTGGGGGGGGGAGGTCTTAAAGCTGGTATAAGGCTCTTGATCAGAAGAACTGGAGTCATGACTCCCATTTTCAGATTAAACCTACTGATCCCCACACATAATAATAATAATAATAATAATAATAATAATTTTCTTAACATGTTGCAACTCTCAAAATATTAATATTTGTATTGTTCCATGGTGAAGAAATTTTGTTTATTCAAAATACTTTTGTATATACAGTTGCTGTTACATAGGTACGTTTTTCATTTGACAGGTGTGTGTGTACTGACAAGTCAGGTGTTCTCTGAGAACCTGTTGAACAAAAACAAATTGTGAATGACACGGCGTGGTAATATGAGTCTTACTGCCGTCGTGGCTTAGCATCCTCCTGACCCACCACAGGTATACGACCTCACAAATCATGTTTTTTCCGGTTACTGTATTCAACCTGTAAAAAATTTATACACTATAAAGTATGTAGGTACACCAAGTGTTATATATCTTTTGGTATATACACCGAGAGATGTATTCTTAAAGATATATACACCGAAATGTATTTATATATCAGAGTCTGTACAAAGATATGTGTTTTTTAAAGATTGTGTACAACAGGTGTGTATGATAAATTAGACACATGATGAATACTTAGGTATTTTTTATTCCCGAAACGTTTCTCCTGCGTAGCAGGCTTCTTCAGACGAAAACAAAGTTAACTTTTATACTGAAGATAGTGGAAGGAGTGGCAATTAATTTTAAGGTGTTCAGTCCTTTAGCCTTAATAGACTTATTAGGTGCTCAGTCCCTCAGCCTAAAGCAGAGGCATGAGACTGGAGACATTTATTGGAGCCCAAATAGGCTGCAGCAGTTGGAGATGGCGTTATCGGTGGGCGGGGCCCGCTAGTGGAAGTAGGTCATGCCAATAAGTTGTTTAGGTATAAGAGTTGTTAAAGATATCCTCTATACCATGACATCATAGTGTTGCTGTGTTAGACAAGCAGCATATTACTGATAATAAGGTATGTAACACAAGGCATGTATAACAAAAGGTAGATGGTAGCGAAGGAAACACCAGTGGCTGTTATGGGAAAGGTCTCTCTCCAAGAGCCTATACAACAAAAGTATCTCATGATATATAAGGTGAAAGTTTGATCTGTCTTAGGGATTCAAGTATTCTTGATATTAGTGCACAGGTGCATTGAGGCTTTAACATGAGCATTGAATTTAAATTTGTTTTCTAGGCTTTTCGGATGTAAATTTAGTTAAAGGTTTATTTGGTTATGATTGTTTTCCTAATAGAATGTATTAGGCTAGTTTGGTATTAAGTGAGAGTCTCATAGTTAACTAAATTGAGTTCATTAACTATGGTGTCATTTAAAACAGTTGGTTCAATGTTTGAAAAAAAAAATAGTATCATCGGCAAATAGCATTTGTGAAACGATGAAAAGACACAGGTGCAGAGAAGACTTTTATTGGGACAATGTTTCGCTCTTTGTAGAGGTTTGTCAATCATGACTTGATAACGTTCTATGTATAGAGCGAAACGTCGTCACAATAAAAGGTTTATTCTGCACTTGCCTCCTTGTTAATTAATATCGGACGTTCATCGCTGTACCTAGCATTTGTTTAAGTTAAATAATAACATTTAATAACCCGCTGATATTGCAAAACAGAGTTTTGCAATATTAATATTCTTGACTGTAATTAATATTAAGTAAACAAGCAAGGAAAACGAAAACAATGCCGGTATGTCTGCATAAACAATTCATTACAATTACAACCAGATCATAAACTTGTCAATAGTTCATCACCACTGTAACTTGCTTAGCTACCATAAAACTGAGGCCCACTCCCTGAACATACATTATGTGCCTCTGGGATCTCTTGACTACCACCCACTGAAGAGGTACGGGTGCATCACAACAGCAAACAAACGTAGATCTACGTTTGGACAGTTTAAGGGTACTAAACTGAACCAACACAGCAGATGACACTGACTCATGCAGTCATCGGAAGGAGGAAGGAGAACCTCTTAAGTAAACTGTATGTATCATGAACCTCGTGTAGTCGATAAGCTTTAAACCTAGTAAAGAAACCGGGCTTAACAATATTTTATTACGTCTAAACTACATTTTGTATACTGCAGAAAGAAATAAAGTCGTTTGTTTTTGTTCGTACCATCGTTGGTAGAAGGTATTGGCTGAAGGTGCTAATTGTTACTGTTTTCATGGGAAACTGGTAAACCCGTATGGATCATACAGTGCTTAGGAAATGAGAGGCAATCAGGTTTAATCCAAGGAATGGAAGATTCGCTCCAATTTTTTGAATGAAGAGCTCTTCAGCGGCACTTATACGTCCCCTTGTAGGGACTTAAGGTATGTAATGAGTCAGCTCTTGTTAAATAATGTATCATATTTGTTTGGTTTTCAGTGCTGCTTATCTCTGTTTACTCTCCCTTCAAGTGTGTGTATGGGGGGGAGGAGTGTATGATGCTGGTGAAGGGCTCTTGATCCAGTGAACTGTAGCTACCCCTCCCACTCCTCAATCAGACCTAATTGTCTACTTTTTCCCAGGCTTTGTATGACCCCATATAAATTTAGCGCTTCCCGATATAATTATCACAACTTTGAGTCAATTTACGTCGCCTGACTTAGACTAATGAGAACACAATGAGAATATAATGAGAACACAATGAGAATATAATGAGAACATAATGAGAATATAATGAGAACATAATGAGAACACAATGAGAATATAATGAGAACATAATGAGAATATAATGAGAACACAATGAGAATATAATGAGAACATAATGAGAACATAATGAGAACACAATGAGAACACAATGAGAACATAATGAGAACATAATGAGAACACAATGATAATATAATGAAACATAATGAGAATATAATGAGAACATAATGAGAACACAATGAGAACATAATGGGAATATAATGAGAACACAATGAGAATATAATGAGAACATAATGAGAATATAATGAGAACATAATGAGAACACAATGAGAATATAATGAGAACATAATGAGAACATAATGAGAACACAATGAGAACACAATGAGAACATAATGAGAATATAATGAGAACACAATGAGAATATAATGAGAACATAATGAGAATATAATGAGAACATAATGAGAACACAATGAGAATATAATGAGAACATAATGAGAACATAATGAGAACACAATGAGAATATAATGAGTATAATGAGAACATAATGAGAACACAATGAGAATATAATGAGAACATAATGAAGACATAGCTTCGCGAGATGCAATTTATTATTATATTCATGGAGGGAGCGCTAAACCTATAAGGGTTATACAGCGCCTGGAGGAATGGAAGACACTGAAGCTCGATTAAAGGCACTGGAGCACAGGTACTACTATACCATTACTACTACTGTTAATACTACTATACTATACTATTACTACTACAGTTAATACTACTATACCATTACTACTACTGTTAATACTACTATACTATTACTACTACTGTTAATACTACTATACTATTACTACTACTGTTAATACTACTATACTATTACTACTACTGTTAATACTACTATACTATTACTACTACTGTTAATACTACTATACTATACTATTACTACTACTGTTAATACTACTAATATACTATTACTACTACTGTTAATACTACTACTATAGTATTACTACTACTGTTAATACTACTATACTATTACCACTATCACTACTACTACTATTCAGGATTGATGGACTGAACACATCGACTCCAGACTGAGGGACTGATTACCTCAAACTCCTCATCTTTCACCGTTCTTCTCTGTACTGGACTGAAGAAGCCACTGGGTAGCGAAACGTTTCCAGAATAAATATTCTTAAATGTTGCCCAAGTGTCTGTTATGATGATCATATACAACTACTGGAAGTCCGGAACGTCACGCCCAGCAGCAGGAGTGGGTGGAACGTCACGCCCAGCAGCAGGAGTGGGTGGAACGTCACGCCCACAGCAGGAGTGGGTGGAACGTACGCCACAGCAGGAGTGGGTGGAACGTCACGCACAGCAGCGGAGTGGGTGGAACGTCACCCAGCAGCAGAGTGGGTGGAACGTCACGCCAGCAGCAGGAGTGGGTGGAACGTACGCCCAGCAGCAGGAGTGGGTGGAACGTCACGCCCAGCAGCAGGAGTGGGTGGAACGTCACGCCCAGCAGCGAGTGGGTGGAACGTCACGCCCAGCAGCAGGAGTGGGTGGAACGTCACGCCCAGCAGCAGGAGTGGGTGGAACGTCACGCTTCCAGCAGGAGTGGGTGGAACGTCCGCCAGCAGCAGGAGTGGGTGGAACGTCAGCCAGCAGCAGGAGTGGGTGGAACGTCACGCCCAGCAGCAGGAGTGGGTGGAACGTCACGCCCAGCAGCAGGAGTGGGTGGAACGTCACGCCCAGCAGCAGGAGTGGGTGGAACGTCACGCCCAGCAGCAGGAGTGGGTGGAACGTCACGCACAGCAGCAGGAGTGGGTGGAACGTCACGCACAGCAGCAGGAGTGGGTGGAACGTCACGCCCAGCAGCAGGAGTGGGTGGAACGTCACGCCCAGCAGCAGGAGTGGGTGGAACGTCACGCACAGCAGCAGGAGTGGGTGGAACGTCACGCCCAGCAGCAGGAGTGGGTGGAACGTCACGCCCAGCAGCAGGAGTGGGTGGAACGTCACGCCCAGCAGCAGGAGTGGGTGGGCGAGTCTGGCATGCTGCTCAATGCTAGGTGCCGGAAAGTGGTGAGATGGATAGGCTGTTGGCTTTCTTCTTATAGTTTGTTGAAAAATGGTATAAATATCCATACATTGATGAGTAAAAGACATGTGCAACAGATGGGTATCTTTACTGTTGAAATGTTTGGCCTACATGGTAGGCAGAAGTGACGAGGTAAAGATGTAATCAGTCCATCAACCTTGGAAATTGTATTTTATACCATTTTTCAACATACCTGTCAGACACAACAGCAAAAAAGTATCTTGGTACAGAGGACATCTTCCACAGTTTCATCACTTACTACTGGTTATGAGTGAGAAGGGTTGGATTCCAGAGGGACCTGCCTCCTGCAACGTCTTCTTGGTCTTGCATCTCACCTTCGACAATATTTAAGACTCCATTCTCATGCTTCACCTTCATACCGTTCTAGACCATAGAGCTGAGCTTTTCTCCAGGGTGAGGGACTGACCACCTTAAACTATTTCTCTAAGTTTGAAGGACTGATTACATCATCTTTACCTCGTCACTTTGCTGCCTACAATCCATTCTATGTATTTGACAGAAGAAGCCTACCGTGTAGGTGAAACGCTTCAACAATAAAGATACCCAGCTGTTAATAATAATAATAATATCTTTATTTACTACAAGTACATGTACAAGGTATACAGGCCTAGCTGACATCAGTGACATACTACTATATAGAAAGTCCCTTGTTATGCTGAGCATTTCGGGCAGATTAGGTCAGTGTCCTAGGATGCGACTCACACCCGTCGACTAACACCCAGGTACCCATTTTACTGATGGGGAACATAGACAACAGGTGTAAAGAAACACGCCCAATGTTTCTGCCCTGGCTGGGAATCGAACCCAGGCCCTCGCCGTGTGAAGCGAGAGCTTTAGCCACCAGACCACCAGAGCCAGAGTCTAAATCTTCTAGATTATTTTACACAGTACGAAGTATGCACAAATAGAAGTGCTTTGTTACATGGTGAAATGTAGTATCTCACAGAAAGGAATTATCTCCAACCGTTGTTAAGATACTTGTCTATAATCTGAGGACGTGCAGATGTAAACATACTCCTTGTGAGAACAGAGAATCTTCACCCGCGGCTAAGATACTCTTCTATGACCGGAGGATCTGCAGTTGCTACTTGCAACACAACTAGAGAAGTCAGCTTCTCTAGTTCTGCTAGGAGAAAAACAAATATTAGACAAGGGAGAATAGTATATGTTCAAAAGTGTAGTGATGTGTCTGAAACGGTAAGCGTCCAAGTATAAAACATGTTTCAAGTAAATATAGATCAACAGTAATCACATAAGCCTTACATTATCCACACTTCACTCACATTTTCCACATGGGCCCAGCAGTGTCCATATAGTTCTGCATCGACATGAGCCTGACAATACCGACCTGGTATTGACAGTTTCCACATGGTCACAGTTTTGAGTGTTCACGAGCGCTGTAGTGTCCTCCATATGGCTCTACCAGTGCCCCTGTTATCCTGACAGTACACACTTGAAGTTATCTATATCGGCATCGTCCTAACAGTGTCCTGATTATTCTTACAATGTTGACGCTGCCTACGTGGTCTTCTAAATACTTGACTCTTGCTGATAATGTCACGATGAACCAGACCGTATAATCTGCCTATAAAATAAAATAAAATTGCAATTTGTTAAATTATGTAAACTGCAAGTGTATATATATATATATATATATATATATATATATATATATATATATATATATATATATATATATATATATATATATATATATAAATATATTTGTATTTGGTAAGAAAAAGTTTGTTAGTTCTACTTTATTATTGTAGTTCTTTTACTGAATATTTAGTGAGGTTTCTTGAATGCAAATGATGCACTGCCGAGAATGCTTACGAAAAGACACGTTGAACTTTTATTAGGACAACGTTTCGCCCTCATCTTTATCAAGCCATGACTAATAAATTGTATATCAGTGGTATTCAGTACCTACAAGATGAAAAAATAAGACACTTGTGGACTGCCTGCACATGTCAAACCCTGTCACAGATGTGTTGATACTATTTTGTCCTAGGCATATGTTGATTAGACACTAGGCCCGTTGTATATGTGGTGTGTGTGTGTGTGTGTGTGTGTGTGTGTGTGTGTGTGTGACCCAATTCACTAATAGCTCATTACAGTTGTGACCGGGTGTGGACATGTGAATTGCTCATTACTTTATACTTTGTTCATTATTGTAACCATGTATAAGACGTATAGATGATTCATTACCTTTGTAACTTGTGAGTTCATTACCTTTGTACCTTGTTCAGTTATCAAAACTTTGGGCCCAGACCCTGGACCCATTATGTACCTCTGTAATCTTTTGACTACCACCCACAGGATGGGTATGAGGTGCATAATAAATATATCAAACTAAACTAAGCATGAGCCAGATCAAGAAGAGCCAAAATGTACCTTATAAATAAGGCTACAGAAAGGGAGGAGAGTGATTTCTTGTATATCTAACATATATATACCATAATCTGATCCTGTCTTTAATGTCAATGAAAATAACTAATTTTACCTCTCCCCTAGTATATCTTCTTTTATTGTAACTGCTTTTACATAGTTAAGATACTTACCCGTTCTTAACTTTTAAATGTAAATAATAATTATCACAAGGACCCTAATGGAAATAAGTCACTTTGACTTTTTTGTGTGTTATCCTGGGTTCTCTACACATATGCTGCTATGTATGATGATCTATGTAACTATGTATACCTGAATAACCTTACTTAATCTGGGTATCTTGTAGACGTTTTGCCATCCAGTGGCTTTATCAATACATACACGGACATAATATAAATTTTTTAGAAATATATACAGCAGACATTGAAAGATCAGGTTATCAATCCCTTCATGACTAATAAATCTCTAACAGGGCGAAACGTTGTCCCAGTAAAAAAAAACTATATTGTAGTGTCTTCAACAATTTTTTTTTCTTATGATATCAATATTCAGAGATTTAAAGATATATGTGTGGGAGGGAGGAGGAATTTTGGACTAGATGTGCCCGTTAAGAAGTTAATATACAATAAATATTACAATTATTCTCTAAGGCTTTTGTGGATCGAGCAAGACCGAAAAACAAGGGTACCAAGTCCTTACCTTGGCTATGGAGAGGTTAGGAAAAAGACTCTCCAGCACTCTCTCCTTGTTTTGCTTTATAGGGCCACTCTTAGTGTACACCGTATAGGCAGAGTCTCATCCAGGCTTGAAGAATCGGGAAATGGTGCCGGAATGCCGGTGCTGAATCTGG
Organism: Cherax destructor; assembly: GCA_009830355.1. NCBI lineage: Eukaryota > Metazoa > Arthropoda > Malacostraca > Decapoda > Parastacidae > Cherax > Cherax destructor. The sequence goes on from WNWK01011994.1 coordinate 14,864, forward strand.
GACCCTGGTACCTAGCTCATTGGCCAAAATGTCCAACGAGGATCTGTATTTATACTGCATATAACAGAAATGCATAACACATTACAACATCCCATTCGTTATAACGAAGTAAAATGGAGCATAGCTTTAGTAGAGCTTGGTATAGCAAAAGAAAGCGCAGCAAGATAGTTGCAGAGCTCGGTATAGCAGAGAAGGCACGTAGCTGCAAAACTGAATTTAGCAAATGAAGGGACATCAGATAGTTGTAACGGTTGGTATAGCAAGCAAAAGCACAACATATAGTTCCAAAGCAGCTCAGCATAGCAAGCATAAACACAACATATAGTTGCAGCAAAGCTCAGCATAGCAAGCATAAACACAACATACAGTTCAGTATAGCAAGCAAAGGCACAGCATATAGTTGCAAAGCTCAGTGTAGCAAAAGAAAGCATAACATATTTGCAAAGCTCGGTATAGCAAGCAAAAGCACAGCATATAGCTGAAGAAGCTCGGTATAGCAAGCAAAAGCACAGCATATAGCTGAAGAAGCTCGGTATAGCAAGCAAAAGCACAGCATATAGCTGAAGAAACTCGGTATAGTAAAACAAATATATAGTATAGAATTGTCGGCTCGGTATAGCAAAGGAAAGCACAGCAAATAACGCTACTTACCTTGATACATAAGAACATAAGCATGGGCCAGTAGGCCTACGGCCCATGCAAGCAATCTAATCACATCCATACACTCATTCATGAATTAGTCTAACTATTTTAAAGCTCACAAGTTTAGCTTCAGAACGGTACTCGGAGTTCGTTCCTCATCACAAAAACACAGCAAATAACGCTACTTACCTTGATACATAAGAACATAAGCATGGGCCAGTAGGCCTACTGGCCCATGCAAGGCAGATCTAATCCACATCCACCTACACTCATTCATGAATTAGTCTAACCTATTTTTAAAGCTGCACAAGGTTTTAGCTTCAGTAACGGTACTCGGGAGTTTGTTCCACTCATCCACAACTCTATTACCAAACCAGTACTTTCCTATATCCTTTCTAAATCTAATTCTTTCTAACTTGAACCCATTGCTGCGGTTCTGATACAATGTAATTTATCACTAAAGTTTCTTAACGTATAGTATGGTGGATAAAGACCACGTATAGCTAAAAAACATTACTCTTGCGACCTTTACCTAGAGATACATTTATAATGCTAAAAAACAAAGAGGTTGATGCATCAGATATCTAGGCTAGGCGAGGCATGTTTGTCTTCTACTTGACACCTGTCATACACCTGTCATACACCTACAGTACAGTATAATGCTGGGAAGCAGCGGCATGCCATGGCAGGGTTGTAGGCTATAAACTAGACGGAGCCTTGAAGCATTTCTAGAAAAATATCAATAATAGCACAGCATAGCATAGTGCAGCGTAGCAGATCGTGTTGCAACATGGCACCAGAATCCTTGGTTATAAATAATAAAATGTTTGTTGGTGAATTTTTTTAAGAATTATTGGAAATATAAAAATAAGAATAATGGTAAGTTTAAAATAATATGAATACGCATTCACTCGTACGCACGCACGCACGCACACACCCTAAGGGGATTGTCCTACGAAGAAAGGTTAAGGGAAATCAGCCCTGACGACACTAGAGGACAGGAGGGTTAGGGGAGACATGATAACGACATACAAAATACTGCGTGGAATAGATAAGGTGGATAGAGACAAGATGTTCCAGAGAGGGGACACAGAAACAAGGGGTCACAATTGGAAGTTGAAGACTCAGATGAGTCAAAGGGATGTTAGGAAGTATTTCTTCAGTCATAGAGTTGTCAGGAAGTGGAATAGTCTAGCAAGTGATGTAGTGGAGGCAGGAACCATACATAGTTTTAAGACTAGGTTTGATAAAGCTCATGGAGCAGGGAGAGAGAGGACCTAGTAGCAATCAGTGAAGAGGCGGGGCCAGGAGCTATGACTCGACCCCTGCAACCACAAATAGGTGAGTACACACATCAACCAGATAACTGGTGCAGCATATGGGAGCCTGGCAAACCTCAGAATAGCGTTCCGATACCTTAGTAAGGAATCGTTCAAGACACTGTACACTGTGTACGTCAGGCCCATACTAGAGTATGCAGCACCAGTTTGGAACCCACACCTGGCAACCACGTCAAGAAGCTTGAGAAAGTGCAAAGGTTTGCAACAAGACTAGTCCCAGAGCTAAGGGAATGTCCTACGAAGAAGGTTAAGGAAATCGCCTGACAGACACTGGAGGACAGGAGGGTTAGGGGGACATGATTACGACATACAAATATTGCTTGGAATAGACAAGGTAGATAGAGACAGATGTTCCAGAGATGGGATACAGAACAAGGGCAAAAGTTGGAAGTTGAAGACTCAGATGAGATCACAGAGATGTTAGGAAGTATTTCTTCAGCCAAGAGTTGTCGGGAAGTGGAATAGTTTAGAAGTGATGTAGTGGAGGCAGGATCCATACATAGCTTTAAGAAGAAGTATGATAAAGCTCATGGAGCAGGGAGAGGACCCAGTAGCGATCAGTGAAGAGGCGGGGCCAGGAGCTGAGTCTCGACCCCTGCAACTACAATTAGGTGAGTACACGTAATCGTTTATTATTGATGATCCGTTGTGACCACATCTACCTGATGTGGCTGTCATAGATTGAGTTGCGTCTTTGTTTAACAGCCTGGTTGATCAAACCCTGATCCACAACCAGGACTGGTCTCAGACCGGGCCGCGGGGGCGTTGACCCCCGAAACCCTCTCCAGGTATACTCCAGGTAAACTCTTATGGTCCACAACACCTGCAATATCAACTATCACCCCTCCCCCCGGAGCACCCAGTGATCAGTGAGTCAAACTGTCAGTAGTTAGGGGCTCCTCCCTGACCACTGAGTCAGGATCATGATCGCAGAATGGCTCTCATTCATAGCATCATAAATTAAAATATTACTGTACCACAATAAAACTACACTACACCTAGGTTAACCATACTGGATCCTCTATTCCGACTACAAAGGGAGAGAACCTTTGCCACAAGCAGTAACTTACGTGGTGGGAGGCAGCAGACACAACCTGCCTTGCAACCAGTGCTGGCGAAGTTATTACTAAGGCACTCCCTCTCTTTCGTGCAAATTCCGCCTTTATTCACACACGCCGCCTTGGTCTTGCAGCCTTTGAGTACACAGCACTTGCATCCTCTGCCTTTACATCCTTTTTTGATCTCATTCTCTTTCTTATTGCATTTATTCTTGCAAACTCCTCCATTCTTTCTGCATCTTGACCTTGGTCTGCAACCTGTTAGCAAATACCGATGGTAGTATAAATTCGTATGGTGTATATAAAGTTGTGACAGCTATTATTTTTGTGGACAGTCCACTACTACACAAACATACTTTCCCAACACAGTGTTTCGTCCCTGATTACATTATATGCAAGTGTAATTAAGTACTAGCTCCTACAGAATGGGCTGGTGGTGTAACGTTATTAAATCAAATCAGTGTGAAAAATATTATATCAAATCAGTTTAGACTGAGAATGATGAGGAATAAACACCATTCGTCTGTTAAATGTTGAAAATGGTATAAAATACCGATAAGTTGTTGATTAAGACACATGTGTTGGGTGTCTTTATTGATGAAACGTTTCGCCTACACTATGGGTCTCCAAAATTTTCACCATTAGGGCCACATCGTTTATTTTCCACATTTTCGAAGACCAAAGAAAAAAAACAGTCTTATAAATAAATATATCATGATACGATTCAGAACAAAAGAGAAATGTGACAATGACAATTATGAAGAAACAATACCGTGGTTAAACTGATAAATGATATATGAGTAAAAATGTCAAACATAAGCCAATGTTCTGACAGTATAATCAGTTACTGAACTGCAAATGAGATAAGCTGGCACAAGATTACTTGCAATGATGGCACTGGTTTTTTTTAATTTCCAAAATATTGCTTAACTGAAGGTTCAGACTTGAGCCAATTATTAGAATGAACTTCAAATATTCATCATTTTTGAAAAGGTTTGTACACAGAGGTCATCTTGTACTAAAAACTGATACGAATCCACAAGCAAATTTCTTCAAATTTGGAAACTTTTCAGACTGTCAAGATTGATAAAATTGGATCAGATTTCCCTCTATAATTTTCTTTCAGTATGTCATCTGACTGGAGATCAATAATTTCCATTTGAAACTGACTTGGGAATGTTTCAACACTGCAGTCAAATGTATTTTGAAACAGCTTTATTACATCTGTTTTTCCATCAAGATCAGAAAATCGTTTCTGAAATTGTTTTTGCAAGTTATTAATGATTTCTGTTGCAAATGAAGAAGAAAATTCTGCTTCAATTTCATGAAATTTTTCACATGGGAAACGAACCAAGTTAGAAACTTTCACTTGTCCTTCAAATAACATCAGTTTTGCCCTGAATGCCTTGACATATGTGAATAGATCACAAATCAAATTCGTTTCACCTTGCAACTTCAGATTCACCTGATTTATATAGTTTGTCATGTCTGCAAAAAAATGTCAATTTCCAAAGCCAGTCAGCGTTTGATAAAAGTGCTTCGGATCGATTCTTCTCTGATTGTCAGCGCACTCAGCTTACACATCGAGGTCCGGTGGTCGATCCCCGGTACAGGTGGAAACATTAGGACGCGTTTCCTTAAGGCACCTGCTGCCCATCTTCACCTATCAGTAAAATAGGTACCTGGGTGTTAGTCGACTGGTGTGGATCGCATCCTGGGGCCAAAAATTGACTTAATTTGCCCGAAGTGATTTGCACAATAAGGGGCTTTCTATACAGAAGTGTCATTGATGTCAGCTAGGCCTGTATACCCACCTATTAATCAAATTTTTACATATAAACTGTGGCAGGCCGCCACATATAAACTGTGACAGCCTGCATGTGGCCCCGGGCCACAATTTGGAGTCCCCTGGCCTGCACAGTAGCCTTTTTCAGTCAGATACAAAGGCAACACGTGAAGTAGTGAAATAAAGATGATGTAATCAGTCCAACAACCTTGAGGTGGTCAGTCCCTCAACCTGAGGGACTGACCACCTCAGCTACTATTTCTCCAAGGTTGATGGACTGATTACATCAACTTCATTTCACTACTACACCTGCTGCCTCTGTATTTGACTGAAGAAGCCTACTGTGCACGCGAAATGTTTCAACAAGATCCCCAACTGTTGAACATGTGTCTTAATCATCCACCTGTTACATTCTCTTGAAGGAGAGCTCTGTAGCACGACAGTCTTCAAGCATATGGCAAATCAGATTCACTACCCAGGTTTCCACTGCTTAAGAGAGTAGTTAGTACAGGGTCTCCTGACACTTCTACCCTTACACACCCCTGTCTATGCCTCTTCCTTATATCCATGCCTCATCTATGTTTTTTTTTTCCCACCCAAAGTTACTCCCATAACCTTTCATCACTTCTAAGTGAACCCTCACCAGCTGACCCCTAAATTAAAAGCTGTGTCAAAACTGCACTAGACTCCTAAATGAATATAATTATTATTTATGTAAAAGCCTTACTCGTGTGGATCATTCAGTGTAAGGTATGGTGGAAGCTCGATCCTCCGACCACTAAACGCGGCCAGGTCTCTGACCAGTCTGTTAGTAATCGCACCTCCTAAATGAACCGACTCGTCAGAAGACTGTACAAGACTCCTGAATAAACAACAGCCTCGTCACTAGTGTATCAGACTTCTAAATGAGCAGCTATCATTCTCTTTCTGGGGTTAAGCCTAATTATCTCCAATTCCTCAAGACCTGTATGACTCTTGCGGCTTTAGCGCTTCCCCATTAGGCCAATGATAATACTGCAGAAAATCTTACCTGCTAATTTCTCATCCATTGTATCCTCTCGCGCGTCGCTTGGTTCCTGTTTCTTCTTAATTTCAGTTCTCGTCTTCGTTACCTTTGGCGTCTTCATGTTGCCTCCCTTTCTTTGCTTTTTTCTTCTCTCGCCTCTGTTTTTCTGTTTGGTCATCTTTCTTCTTCCTCCGTGTACGCTCTTTTGACTTGGATCAGGTTTCTGACCCCTTGCTGTTTTCTGTAAGCTACCTCCATGTTTTTTCCCAGCATTAATTTGTTTATTTCTTAACCGTTTATTCTTGTTCTTCCCGTTTTTGCTTGCAGCTGTATTTCTCGACTGCTTTCCATCTCTGTCTCTCGATTTTCCCTTTACATTTGCGAGCTTCCGTGTGATGTGTTGTGGTGTCTTCCAAGAAGGTCGTGTGCCAGCGTGGTTTACCCTGGCACCGTCTGGCTCACCTGCCGCTCCTGGTGCTTTCTTCTTGTGCAGATCCGCAGCCTCTCACCACCTTTACCTGTGACATCAATAATAACGGTGATTACGACATTACTACCATCACCACTACTACTGCTGCTGTTACTACTACTAGTACAACTACTAGTACAACTACTACTCATACTACTACTACTGCTACTAGTACAACTACTACTGTTACTACTACTGCTGCTACTAGTACAACTACTACTCATACTACTACTACTGCTACTATTACTACATTGCTGCTGCTACAACTTTTATTACACTGCCGCGTTTACTGCTACTATTGTAGATTTTTTTATAATTTTCCTGTACTTAGTGTAATAATTGAAAGATATAATAGTGTTTATATAAGGTAGTGTAAGTGTGTAGTATTGATGTGACTTTTAAAAGATGTTAAGCCATTAAGAAACCAACATCACTTATAATTTACTCATTTTTTATGGTAATCAGTTAAGTAAAACGTACTTCTTATAATGTCGAAGAAGAAATTAATATTCAAATAAGGAAATTGTAGTACACACTTGGAATTGTTATTAAATTAACTGAAAAGATATATTGTGTTCGGAAACGCAGGAGAACAACGAACATGGCGGAGTAATACAGATCGGACCGGGAATTGATGGATAATTAATCTCATTTAATCTAAGCCGAGAGAAATAGTATCGACTAATATAGTGTCCTATATATTAAGTGAATTTAATGTGTATCTGGAAGGGTTCAGATACAAAGTGAAACTTATCAAAACAAGGATGATTCAAGGAAAACGTCAGCTGTTGCTGGTCCAGTCTCTGGACCCATTATGTACCTCTGTAATCTTTTGACTAATGCCCACAGGATGGGTATGGGGTGCATAATAAAGATATTAAACTAACTAACTCCCTGTGTGAATTAAATTTCACTACAAGTAACGTATTCATTGGTCAATATTAGTTGCCTACCGATAGGGAGGCGTTAGAATATATCACCAAGATCATAATTTGGTGAGTAATATTTAAATATCCTTCATATTTTTCTATATATATATATATATATATATATATATATATATATATATATATATATATATATATATTATATCAAACAAATTACTCAGGTCAAGTAATTGATACTACTAAATATATATACAGACCACAACCAAATTTAATACAGCCAGTGTTACTGGCTTGGAATATTTTGTTTAAAATTCTAGAACTATATGTTCAGATAATTAAAGGTCCAGAAGTGTGAGTTTCAAAGTCGAGAAGATGGGCATCGAAGTCCCACCTGTTTCCGAGGTACAACTAGTAGCAGTAAGTGTACAACTAGTAGCAGTAAGTGTACAACTAGTAGCAGTAAGTGTACAACTAGTAGCAGTAAGTGTACAACTAGTAAGGTTTAAATGTGAGTGTACAACTAGTAGCAGTAAGTGTACAACTAGTAGCAGTAAGTGTACAACTAGTAGCAGTAAGTGTACAACTAGTAGCAGTAAGTGTACAACTAGTAGCAGTAAGTGTACAACTAGTAGCAGTAAGTGGAATCTGTTTTAGATGTGCCAGAGTTCTCAACAGTTATGTCTGTGAAATGTTAATTCAGGATTGTACCTGTGAAATTCACTTAACACAATTTCTCACAACTATAAGTGAAATGTAGATATAAATCCAAATGTACAATTGTTAACCCTTTTGGGGCCTAGTTCCTAGGCCTTTTGTGTATCCATATGCTCTTGCGCGACCGTCCACAGGATGGATATGGGGTGAACAATAAACTAGCCACTTCGGTGGCAAAATCTAATCTAATGCTACTACTGCTGCTACTACTACTATTACTACTGCTACTACTACTACTGCTACTTTTACTACTGCTTCTACTTTTACCACTGCTGCTACTACTGGGAGTGAATAGTGAGGTAGCAATAACACTAATTGTTATGGTGTACTGAGGAACAAAAACGTAACCCACCCATCCTTCTCGTAGGCCTACTGCGTGTGCCTGCCCTCAGCCGTACTTGAGGGCTGTGCTCCACGCTGCGTGTGCCTGCCCTCAGCGTACTGGAGCCTGTGCTCCACGCTGCGTGCGCCTCAGCTGTACTGGAGACCTGTGCTCCACGCTGCGTGTGCCTGCCCTCACCCGTACTGGAGGCCTGTGCTCCACGCTGCGTGTGCCTGCCCTCAGCCGTTGAGGCTGGGCCCACGCTGCGTGCCTGCCCTCAGCTGTACTGGAGGCTGTGCTCCACGCTGCGTGTGCCTGCCCTCAGCCGTACTGAGGCCTGTGCTCCACGCTGCGTGTGCCTGCCCTCAGCCGTACTGGAGGCCTGTGCTCCACGCTGCGTGTGCCCTCAGCCGTACTGGAGGCCTGTGTCACTGCGTGTGCCTGCCCTCAGCCGTACTGAGGCTGTGCTCCACGCTGCGTGTGCCTGCCCTCAGCTGTACTGGAGGCCTGTGTTCCACGCTGCGTGTGCCTGCCCTCAGCCGTACTGGAGGGCTGTGCTCCACGCTGCGTGTGCCTGCCCTCAGCCGTACTGGAGGGCTGTGCTCCACGCTGCGTGTGCCTGCCCTCAGCCGTACTGGAGGCCTGTGCTCCACGCTGCGTGTGCCTGCCCTCAGCTGTACTGGAGGGCTGTGCTCCACGCTGCGTGTGCCTGCCCTCAGCCGTACTGGAGGCCTGTGCTCCACGCTGCGTGTGCCTGCCCTCAGCTGTACTGGAGGCCTGTGCTCCACGCTGGCCTAGTTCAGGTGGAGTCACGTGACACTAGCGTAACGACCAGGAAGGTCCACATAGAGTTGAATACATAAACATGTACTACACAAGTATTGTACCATTTACACTACTACTACTACAACTGCTGCTGCTGCTGCTGCTACAGCTGTTGCGGCTACTACTACTGCTCCTAGAAATAGTATTACTAATACTGCTTCTACATTACTACTTGTACTGGAAGTCACTTTGACCTTTTTTGGGGGGGTTATCCTAGGTAATCTACACATGCTGTGTATGATAATTTGTATACCTGAATAAACTCACTACCACTACTACTAATAATAATAGTATTACTAACACTTCTACATTACTAATAGTACTACTACTACTAGAAACACTACTACTAACACTTTCTACATTACTACTGCTACTACTACTACTTATAATAATAATTTGTTCATTGTTTATATGGATGAAATTATAGTGGAGTTCTTCATAACAATATTAAATAGGTGCGTGAAATCAGTATATGATAGGAATAACTGTGGTATATCAGACATTACATCTTAGTTCTTTAGATATACGTAGATTACTGGAAACATACAGTAATTTGATGATAGGCTGCTAAAAGTGAATGTAAATAGAAGTAAAGAATTGATGGAGAGAATTATCGCAACTATATCTTTGGAATTAGGGTGAAATACCTGTAACTAGTTTTGAGAGTTTTCACCCTCACGTCCCTGGATGAATTGATAAATATTTGCTGTTAATGGGTTTCAAAACCTGGGGTGTGATTGGAAAAAAAAATAAGGAATCGAAGTGGGAGTAGAGTGAATGACAGTCCTCATTACGAAAGGTATTTAATTTATGGAAGACGGATTGGTACGTACAGTAAGGAGAAGCCACAGACTTGCGCAAATTCTGCTATAACACCTCCACTGTTCTTGTGTTTATATGTGTTGTGAACTCACCAGATGAATGACCTTGTCAGTATCAACTAGCCACTATTGGATTGTTTGATTAATATACTGTATCATGTCAGTGTGACTTGTAAATGGTCCAAGTAGGACCGGAACGTAGTCATAATCTTCTCTCTCCTATATACGGGTTATTTGTGTATTAGATAACTGTTAATTTGCATGTATCAGCCACTGACCATTTGTATCGAGTCACATTTACACCCCTAAGATGATTTAGTATTCAGTATCTCACCTCTCGCACAGCAGATTTCTTGGTTGGGGCATATCCCTGGCAGGACGTCCGTGCAGCGTCCGTCGGCGTCCTTCATACACCGACCTTCTATCTTCACACAAGTTGTATCTTTATCTTCGCTACGCTCCTGTATGTAACAAAGACTCATACATGTGAGTATAACAAGATCTGTGGAGGGATTCAAGCATATGCCTATGGATTTGATTTTTTTTTTTTTTTTTTGAAACGGGGCTGGTAAAATGTGCCCTGATTTTTTTTATAGTGTCCTGATTTATATATAAGCACAATATGAAACATAAAATAGCACGGAAGTTACTCTATGTAACTAACATATGCTAAAGGCATTTGTGATATAGCAAATTAAATAAATTAATCCATCTTAAACGTAAATAACCAATTATGAAAGAATCTGCTCTGAACAAGTTAGTTTTTCTCCTGACAGTGTTCGCTTTTTGCCCTGAAAATGTTACATTACATAGTCCAGGGAGGTCTGCTTTTCTCTAGATTCTTTCTACCTCTCCCCGTCCCCCTTCCGCCTCAAACGCCTATATATTCACAAAACCTGTAGAACGAAGTGGCAAGTACGATCCATTAACTTTTAAAAGTGGATGGGGATGTTTCGGTTCTGAGAACCATTGGAACTTAATACTGGAAAGATAGGCAGAGCTTGTGATGCTAAATGTGTTTTCTTCTTTACGTCTACCTTCCTGATGGTTATCCTGGATTACTACAAATTTGTCTATCCGATTTAGTGCTTGTTCAGCTAATGAAAATTTAGTTTGCGAATATTTAGTGAAATACAGTCAGTTGGTCGTGTGACGCTGTTATCACAAACTTTAATATAAAAATTATTCACTGAGAAATAGAAAAATATCATATACATTTGTAAGAAATGGCAGGTCTGCAGCACAGCTGACGTGATCCTGTTTCAGCTACACTTGTGCTGCCACCTAGGTTAACACCGGAGCTGTACATGAGTACAATAACATTGGTAGTGTATGACCGTCTGACAAACTTCAGGCTCGTATATACGACCTATTATACAACTGTTAGTGTGCATAGCACCTTCCATGAAGCCCCCACCTGAGAAACATGGAGGCCCCACCCGAGAAACATGGAGGCCCCACCTGAGAAATATGGAGCCCTCACCTGAGAAACATGGAGCCCTCACCTGTGAAACATGGAGCCCTCACCTGAGAAACATGGAACCATCACCTGAGAAACATGGAGGCCCCACCTGAGAATCATAGAGGCCCTACCTGAGAAAAATGGTGGGGGCTAAGAGGAATGAAGAATGAAGAAAGATTAAGCAAACTACAGTAAACTATACAACAGGAAAGTGAGGAGAATCAGAGAGAAGACATGAATGTGAAGTAGCAGAGACACCGAGAACACGACACAAGAGAGATACCGAGAACACGACACAAGAGAGATACCGAGAACACGACACAAGAGAGTGTAGATGAAAATTAAAAAGCAGCGTCACAGTGATGTCAGGGGGAAAAAAGAGCTTTGATTTGAAAGTTGTTAAGGAATACATTGATCTGGATGATGACGTGAAGGAAGCAGATTCCATACGCTATATTCAGAATATGTATGATAAGGCCCATTAGGCCTGGACTAGAGTATGACTACGGAAGTAGTTGAGGCGGAGCCGGTAGCCGAGCCTCGAACCCCCCCCCCTCCCTCTCACCCCCAACACAATTGTAATTTGAAACGTCAGATTTTTTTCCCACCGTAATTAAGCTAAATGGCAGTGATGGCCACCATGACATGTCATGTCATGGTGCTTTGTTTGGACGAGTGTTCGCTACCATACCTTGATGCTTGCGAATGGCTCTTGATCCAGCAAACTGGAGCTTCGTTACCCATTTCCTTTAAATCGAAACTAATTACCTTCCGTTTCCTAGACCTTGCATGAGCCTTACGGTTTTTGCGCTTCCCACAATTATAATAATACACCATGAGTATAAGGTTTTAAACACTGCAGACGGGGCACCACCAGCGTAACTCTGCTGTTGTAACTGCAGACGGGGCACCACCAGCGTAACTCTGCTGTTGTAACTACAAACACTGCAGACGGGGCACGACCAGCATAACTCTGCTGTTGTAACTACAGACACTGCTGACGGGGCACCACCAGCATAACTCTGCTGTTGTAACTGCAGACACTGCAGAAGGGGCACCACCAGCATAACTCTGCTGTTGTAACTACAAACACTGCTGACGGGGCACCACCAGCATAACTCTGCTGTTGTAACTGCAGACACTGCAGACGGGGCACCACCAGCATAACTCTGCTGTTGTAACTACAAACACTGCAGACGGGGCACCACCAGCGTAACTGCTGTTGTAACTACAAACACTGCAGACGGGACACCACCAGCATAACTCTGCTGTTGTAACTGCAGACACTGCAGACGGGACACCACCAGCATAACTCTGCTGTTGTAACTACAAACACTGCAGACGGGCACCACCAGCGTAACTCTGCTGTTGTAACTACAAACACTGCAGACGGGGCACCACCAGCATAACTCTGCTGTTGTAACTGCAGACACTGCAGACGGGGCACCACCAGCGTAACTCTGCTGTTGTAACTGCAGACACTGCAGACGGGCACCACCAGCGTAACTCTGCTGTTGTAACTGCAGACACTGCAGACGGGGCACCACCAGCATAACTCTGCTGTTGTAACTGCAGACACTGCAGACGGACACCAGCTAACTGCTGTTACTGCAGGACGCAGACGACACCACAGCTAACTCTGCTGTTGTAACTGCAGACACTGCAGACGGGCACCACCAGCATAACTCTGCTGTTGTAACTGCAGACACTGCAGACGGGCACCACCAGCTAACTCTGCTGTTGTAACTACAAACACTGCAGACGGGCACCACCAGCATAACTCTGCTGTTGTAACTGCAGACACTGCAGACGGGCACCACCAGCATAACTCTGCTGTTGTAACTACAAACACTGCAGACGGGACACCACCAGCATAACTCTGCTGTTGTAACTACAAACACTGCAGACGGGACACCACCAGCATAACTCTGCTGTTGTAACTGCAGACACTGCAGACGGGACACCACCAGCATAACTCTGCTGTTGTAACTGCAGACACTGCAGACGGGACACCACCAGCATAACTCTGCTGTTGTAACTGCAGACACTGCAGACGGGGCACCACCAGCGTAACTGCTGTTGTAACTACAAACACTGCAGACGGGCACCACCAGCATAACCTGCTGTTGTAACTGCAGACACTGCAGACGGACACCACCAGCTAACTGCTGTTGTAACTACAAACACTGCAGACGGGGCACCACCAGCTAACTTGCTGTTGTAACTACAAACCTGCAGACGGGACACCACCAGCATAACTCTGCTGTTGTAACTGCAGACAGACACCACCAGCATAACTCTGCTGTTGTAACCAAAACTGCGACGGGACACCACCAGCATAACTCTGCTGTTGTAACTACAAACACTGCAGACGGACACCACCAGCATAACCTGCTGTTGTAACTACAAACACTGCAGACGGGACACCACCAGCATAACTCTGCTGTTGTAACTCAACACTGCAGACGGGACACCACCAGCATAACTCTGCTGTTGTAACTACAAACACTCAGACGGGACACCACCAGCATAACTCTGCTGTTGTAACTACAAACACTGCAGACGGGCACCACCAGCATAACTCTGCTGTTTAACTCAGACACTGCAGACGGGAGCACCACCAGCGTACACTCTGCTGTTGTAACTACAAACACTGCAGACGGGCACCACCAGCATAACCTCTGACACTGGTTGTAACTACAAACACTGCAGACGGGGCACCACCAGCATAACTCTCGACTGTTGTAACTACAAATACTGTTGAGCAGGGGCACCCAGCTAACTCAGCTTACTAACACTGGGCCCGCCCTGCTGTGTAACTACAAACACTGCAGATCGGGGCACCACCAGCATAACTCTGCTGTTGTAACTACAAACACTGCTGACGGGGCACCACCAGCATAACTCTGCTGTATCAAATATGTACTGACTGGCACCCACATAACACTTGACTAGACACAGCAACTGGAAAGCAGGACCACCAGCATAACTCTGCTGTTGTAACTACAAACACTTAGCCCCAGTATTGCGTTGTAATACAAACACTGCAGGACACATAACTTGCTGTTGTAACTACAAACTGCACCACCAGCATAACTCTGCTGTTGTAACTACAAACACTGCAGACGGGACACCACCAGCATAACTCTGCTGTTGTAACTACAAACACTGCTGACGGGACACCACCAGCATAACTCTGCTGTTGTAACTACAAATCCTGCTGACGGGGCACCACCAGCATAACTCTGCTGTTGTAACTACAAACACTGCAGACGGGACACCACCAGCATAACTCTGCTGTTGTAACTACAAACACTTACGCCACAGCATAACCTGGTGTACTAAAACTGCTACGGCACCAAGCATAACTCTGCTGTTGTAACTACAAACACTGCTGACGGACACCACCAGCAACTCTGCTGTTGTAACTACAAATATGTGACGGGCACCACAGCATAACTCTGCTGTTGTAACTACAAACACTGCAGACGGGACACCACCAGCATAACTCTGCTGTTGTAACTACAAACACTGCAGACGGGACACCACCAGCATAACTCTGCTGTTGTAACTACAAACACTGCTGACGGGACACCACCAGCATACAGTAATTGCTCTTGTAACGACGAACACTCAAGACAGGAAACAACCAACATAACTTTGCTGTTGTAACTAAAATTATTGAAAGAAGAATGGGAGCGTTGCTACTATAACTACAAAAGTACATCAACAAATAGTGAATTAGTGTACCTTGGCTAAGACGACAGTAATAACGAAACACAACAGCAGCCAAATCTTCATCATTTTCCTGGCAGTGAACACCACAGGTAACGCTGAACTTGATTCTCGTATAGTCTGCTAGGCATCTGCTAACAGATAACCACCGGGCGGCCTCGTCTCCTCTGCAATGTGTTAGTTCTGGGCGATAAACCTGGCGCAGGGAGTAACAGGTGTAGTATAACATGCACAGTACTTGATTAGAATAGCCAATTGTTGGAACACCTGTACGTATGCTAATATATCCTGTATTTAAATATTGTTACACGTGGCTTACCAATCTTTTTACTCTTGGGTAACCAAGGGTTCGCGGTTACCCACCCAGTTACTGGCTAGACCCAGTCTTACCTAACCTGACTGGCAGAGTGACGGAAGCAGGTTTTGCTTCATAAATATTAAGGAAACTTGCAGAGTTATGACAGTTGTATAACCAGGAACATTAATTAACGTATGTGTATGTATTCTGTACATGTATTTGTATATATGTATGTATTCTGTACATGTATTTGTATGTATGTATGTATGTATATATATATATATATATATATATATATATATATATATATATATATATATATATATATATATATATATATATATATATGCAAAAAGATCACAGTAAACAGGTGATATCAAAATATGCAAGAAAACCACTATGAAAAATAGAAGAATTCCAAGCGCTTTCGTGACTACTCACATTATCAAGGAACTATATAGTTCCTTGATAATGGTAGTCGAAGCCTTGAATTCTTCTATTTTTCATAGTGTTTTCTATATATATATATATATATATATATATATATATATATATATATATATATATATATATATATATATATATATATATATATATATATATATATATATATAACACATGACGCCTTAACCCACTGAACCACACAATCCTACAAGAACCAAGCATATATATATAAATAGTTAGTTTTGGTCCTGCCTCATGGTGAGCGAAAATCACATGACGCCTAAACCCACTGAACCACACAATCCTACAAGAACCAAGCACCCAGCCACGCTAGGTGTGTTACTCTTGGTTCGAGGACATACGGTGGTGTGGGTCCCTTTAGGGTAATTTCATTCTTATCCACGTTTGGTGTACTAGCCTCCACAAGCAAGAGCTGACATTAAATTAATTATTATAAAATTTAAACCAGCTACTCTGGTACATTGAAGTTTAATGGACTGTATGTATTTTGGTTTACTTGCTGAGTACACAAATTTATAAGTATTAGTACTAAGAACTTTGTATTACCACTTACTATTTAATTACTGTAGATGGATCACACCACAACACCAGCGTAACACCTAGACCCTACACTGGCCATCTGAGATCTAAATGCAAGGACTATGGTGTACTTCCCTGTGAGTGATGTCTGCATCCCTTATTTTGCCATCCACACGTAATTCTTGAGGTTCCGCAAATTTCCTGTCCCAATTCTTCAGCAGGGTACATTAACACGGGTTACTATTTCAAATTCAGGCTGAAACACCTCATTTTGGCCTCCAAGAACGCCCGATTATTAACAGAATTTCCCACTACAACCAGTGTTCCCACATTCAAAATGGCGTCTCCTCCCGGCGTCCCTACTGGCTATTCTCCACCCCCTCCCTCAAAATTTCTTGAAGGGTCCAAACAGAATCATATTTTATTACACAATTATTGTATTATTCATTCATATGCTCTACATTTAGGAAATTATGTAAAAAAAAATCCACACAAACATTACCCCTCTGAACTGCAACACTGAGACACTGGAACAAAAACCTAGCTACTTTGGGATACTACTTAGTTTCCCTGATGAGTCTTTTTGCCTAGCTCCTTAGAAACTTTAATTTGCTTTTTTTCCCCATGAGACGAGGGTCTCTGAACCTATGGAAACAAACATGAAATGATGAATAAGTTCACTGTATGTTATGGGCTTTTGGGGACTCTCTGAAGCTGGCAGATGTACCTCCTTAAACTCTGCTGTAGTTTGGAGTGTCCCAAACTACCTGCTTGCCATCTCTCCAGGTTTGCATGCAATTTCATCTGGGCACTTTTTGACTACCGTTTGATTTGCAAAGTTGGGACGGCTCCCTTATTGTTGGGCATTAACCCCATGTAACCTAATTACTTCATCTGTATAATCATCACACGTTCACTTTCATTTACATAATTACAGGGGTAGTGGTGTGCAGTTGTTTAAGAAAATATAAAGTACCTGAAATGAAAAAGTTTGGGACGCCCTCACCACGCAGTAAATAGGCACTGGGGTGTTATCAGACAGACCTTTCACCAAGCAGCAAATAGGTGCCTAGATGTTACCATACTTATAATATTCGCCAGGACAGTGTCCAGACACGGGTTTTAGTCGTTCAAAGACCTGTTGTGGGCGGCATCTTGGGAATAGCAGTATGTCATAGATAAGACTAGGCTTTGAAATAAGGTGAAGTAGGCTAACATCTCCTAATCTGTAAATGTAACGGTGTGGAAAAGTCTAGATTATGAATAGTAATATTAATGTTACCTGTATTAGTAGCAATATTGATAGTAGAAGTAGCAATTTTAATTGTCGTAGTAGAAATACTAGCTATAGTAGTTCAACACTAGCTGTAGAAATAGCGGTTATGGTTACAGCAGTGCGCTTAGTAATAATTGTGGTATCAGTTACAGTAGGATTTTTAATTAAGAGTAGATGCAATAGTTGTTATGATAGAGCCTGGTGTGAAACGTGCCAGTATTATTATTCTAGACAGATGAACACCTGTTGTAACATCTGTTTAATCCTAGGAAGGTCAGTGAACTTGGCGAGGAAGGGAGGTAGGAGATAGAGGGAGAGAAAGGGGGAGAAGTGGGCAGATAAATAGGGGGGTAATTAGAGGAGAGAAGCGAGGAAGATAGAGGGGTAGGAGGAGAGGAGGCGATCGAGAGAAGTAGGAAGATAGAGAGAGAGGCAAGAGAAGATGGAGGAAAAAGGTGATAAAGGGAGAATAGGGAGGTAGAGGACAGAAGGAAAATTGTAGAAAGAACAGAGGAAAAAAGATGGTGGAAGATGAGAAGTAGGAGATAAGAGGGAAAGAGGTAAGTGAAAGAGAGAGAGGAGGAAAGGCGGAGAGTAGGGATTCATCCCAGGTATTGTGCTAATGTGAAAATTATGCGAAGGATGAATTTTGGTTACATAAGATGACTGGTTCAGTGGCACACCCCTACTTTCTCTTGTGTCAGCCAGCGTGTAGGACTGGGAAGTAGCAGTAAGGATCATTCTTGGATATCCATGAATAAGACAGTGTGCTCTTTATGATATTTACTGAAAAGATGAAACACCGTCTCAATAAATATTATAAATGCATATGTCGTATTGACACGTTCGTCAGTATATCTTACCACTGGTACAAATGAGGTGCCTGTTTTACCAAAATATTAAACATGCGGAAAGAATTTAATATTCCAAATATTAGAGATCGTGTCACTAAAATAAATGCCCTCATTGATGTTAATATGCTCAGGCAGGTCTATCCAAACCCTTGCACACAAGACCTCCATTTTTTTCACCGTAGGTGAAAAGCATACGTAGCTAAATATTGGGTAATGTAAAAAATATAATAAACACATATAAGCTACACTGCATTGTTTTAGTAAAGGGTAAAAGATTTTGATTTCATGCTCTTGAGCCCGCCTATTTATTTTATGCTGCCTCGCGTGATGTATTGCTTTATATATTTAAGTATATAGAGTATTATCCTGCAGCATGTTGTGACACTACTACTCAGACGTATTTCTTTATCTCTGCTACTCATTCACATTCACCAGAACATTTTCTTTATTGTTATCACTTTCTTATTATCCGTTCTTCCAGTGACGGTAAACCCAACTCTCTCATATTTTATGAAGAGAATATTTCCCTCAACTAGGACAATATGTCTAGAATTTCACTTTGGTTTTTAACTAGCAGGTGAAGGCTTCACACTGGCACTGCATACTCGAGGACTGGCCGCACATGTAAGACAAACTATTTTCAACCAGTGTTTCTCTATATTTCCAAATGCCACTTACATTTGCAAGCTTAGTCTATGCTGCTGGTGTTATTCTATTTATTTGTACTCTATATTTGCATTTTCTCATGGATTAATAAAATAGTTTATAACTATGAGTTTATTTAGTGAATACATTATAGTACTGAATAAAAATATTACAGGCTGTATTAATAGTGTAACAAAATATATACACAAAAATATCAGGAACTAATTGTGTACCAGCTGAGAAATATATTCCAACATACAAAAAGAATCTTTGGCAAAATGTTATATATGTAAACAAGAAGTCCTTTCACGGTGATTTATTTATTTTATCCATATACTATATGCTTATTTTGAAGATACATTACATTAATGGTTTTTAACTAAAAATATCTTAATTTCATTGAAAAAATAAATAGCCTATACGTATTCTGTTTGAAATCTTATAATGATAAAAATATTGAGAAATTTTTAATTTCCTCTAAAATAATATTTTACTCAGTTTTGCTCTTCAAATGTAGTTGAGAAAAAACTTTGCTCTAAAATAAAGATCTTTTTTGTTTTTCTACGCAATAAAATGTCTTTAAGAACTTTTTAATTAGTAAATAAAACATTTTTGTTTCCTTTCGGAACTCTAAAATGCATAAACCACTAAAGATAACTGCAGTGTTTAACTGATTTTTTGTTTTTCCACCGTCAAATACTAAGACTTATGGTTATTACTAATGAATATCAAGTTTACATTTTTTTCAAGAGTCTAAGTTAATGTTAGTTTTTAGAAGACCGAGTACCAACTCACTGACATATAATTACTTACATATGGGAGATCTTGTAGTATTATCTAGTTTAATGACGCTACTTCCACTTACTGCTTCAACCTAATTAATTTGCATTGTATGCCGAGACGTCATAGTATATATTTTGCACATTAGCATTATTTTAAATATTAATATATTTTGACATTAGATATTTAAGATGCAAACTACTTTAAGATATTATATGTAAACTATTAATATCATATATATATATATATATATATATATATATATATATATATATATATATATATATATATATATATATCAAGACAACCACTATGAAAAAATAGAAGAATTCCAAGCGCTTTCGTGACTACTCACATTATCAAGGAACTATAGTTCCTTGATAATGTGATAGTCACATAATCTTCTATTTTCATAGTGGTTGTCTTCATATTTGATATCACCTGTTTACTGTGATCTTTTTGCAATATATATATATATATATATATATATATATATATATATATATATATATATATATATAGTATATAATATATATATATATATATATATATATAAGAGAGAGAGAGAGAGAGAGAGAGAGAGAGACAGCGTGCAAGAATATATATATATATGATATTAGTGCAGTAGTTATTTATATCAGTAGACTATAAAGTGGTTATAGCTCTATCTCATTTTTTTCATTTTCCCGAAATCATGTTATTATTCGAGTTCTTTCTTCACATAAATTCATAATAAATCACATAGACAAACAATTATTTCCCCTCTTCAATTGAAAACTCATCCTTTTGTTTTTAATATTCTAATAAATTGACAATTGTATATTTGTCTTTTACAATAATAATTTAAGGATCATTACAAAGAAAAACACATGGTTTCTAATATTTAATAATATACTGGATTATGAGCGCAAGAAAAATAGCTTAATCCCATAACGATCTTTTTGTAGGTTGTCAAAAGAGACTTGTATTTTGTATTTTTTGATCTTTCAAAGTTGTTGTTCTTGCCCAGTTGGTCAAAAGTTTCCCAGAAACATCCTTGTAAGGTGGGGAGCCTAGTATGTGAAGATCTTAGCCATCACAAACTTTCTTGGTCCACTTATTACTAATTTCATTGACTAAAACTGGTTGTAAGAGATGCTATTAACTTTCTAAATTCATTTTATTTTAATGCATGCAGTTGTTTCTAGAAGGGTTTTGTACAAATGATATTTCTTTTAATAAAACATACATAGAAAATCCAATATTGGTCCTCTGAGTGTATTGTGTTGAAAATAGTAATGAACCATTTATAATTTACAGGAAGTGTTCCTAGTAATTCAGGAAGTAAAATGTTGTGTGAATGCCTCACTCTAGGCTGCCTACATAAAGCGAACTCTGTTTTCATCAAACATTCATTGGGTCTGTCTTGTTTTACAAATTCCTTGCACATACTACATTCTCACTACGTGAATACCATCTACCAATTAATCTACTGTTAACATTAACATCTATCACTTTTTTCTTTCTACTCTTCTACTTGCGTCATAAATATCAATCAATATATTTAAAATATTGTACCTCATTAAATTACCTGTTATTTTATCTGTACGTAATTCCACTTATTAAGATAAAAACAAAGTTGAATTACTCATATTAATTTCATTGGAAAGCGTTGCACCCGTCGGGGTTATACAGCGCCTGGGGAAAAAGGCACTCAGGTGATTTGATCTAAGGAAAGGGGTATACCCAGTTCCTTGGATCAAGAGCACCAGCATCACCTACGTCTCCCTGAAGGGAATCTCTCTGACTTTTTTGACATTAACAGATTTATTACACAAACTTTGATTATATACTTCCTTTAGCACCTCTTACCGCCCTTACTAATACCTCTGTTATACTCCCCTGCAGCGCTGTATGACCCTTGTGGGTTTAGCGCTTAATTAGATTATAATAATCCCTGAAGAGAGAGAAAAGTATCCGGAAATGAAGGTGCCAGCTGCCAGATGCACACAGGTGGCCGCCAAAGCCTTGACAGCTTTACGGTGAACCGTGAGAGCTGGTGGCCAAACTTGTGACAAGTCTGTGTATGTGTAGCCAAAACCGTCGTCTCGACCTCCATGGCTTTTTGCTGCTTTTTTTTAAGCTTACTCTCAACACGATGTGAGGTAACAAAATACAAGCCTAGGTAAGTAATGTTGGTCACTGATCACTGGGATAAATCCATACTCTTGTTCATGGTTCCAAAATTAGAATAGCAAAATTAACACGGTAATCTTATATTCAATAGTGTTTGCTCTACCTTAATGGGCACAGCTGAGTGACCCATATGAACTTATAGTTTTTTTTGTGAATAATAATATTAATTTCTCAGACTGGAAGACATAGGTGTTGTAATGCACTAAATTATTATTACTCACAAAAATGCGCTACACCCATTGATCTGTCATTTTTTCCGTTATATATGGTAACAGTATATATATACCGAGAGGTTTGTATCAGTGTATAGTGTATGTTGTGCATAGTAAGGACTCAAAAAATCAGTATCTATCATCTGTACACTTTTTGAAAATAAATTTCTTATTGTATTACGTGGCTTATGTATAGTGATCAATACGGAAGGGTAGAAAGGTGTTATTCTTACTGTGCAGTAGGAGTAACTATTATTATTATTATTATTATTATTATTATTATTATAATCAAATACCAGTAGGAGTAACGTTATTCGCAATTTAAAAGATTAATTGATAATTGTAAGTAGACACAGTGCAACCTTAATTATCCTGGCAGTTGATAAGTATTTATAATTAGCAAATCAACTGTTGAGATAATTATTTCTTAGGAAGGCCAAGAAGCGAATCTCAAATACTCAATACACAGATGATATCACCTAGAAATTAATGAACTAGCAGGACACTCAGACATAAACGATGTCACCTAGAAGCTCGGGAACTATCAGGTGGTTCCTGAACACCCAGACGTAGATGATGTCACCAGACAAACTAATGAAGAGAAGCAGGTGAATCCCAAACACCCAGACTTTGAGTGATGTCACCTAGAAACTAAGGACACTTTGAGTAAATGCCAGACTTAGATGATGCCACCTACGAACTAAAGGAGCAGTAGGTGAATCCCAGACACCCAGACTTAGATGTCACCCACAAACTAATACAGCAGCAGGAGAATCCCAGTCATCCAGATTTGGATGTCATCCACAATCTAATGAACCTTCTCCATGACCTGTGATGTGGTAGGGAAGGTGCTGCCGTAGGCGGGAGTGTAACCCTCGCGGGTGGCGTGGGTGAAGGGCGTGAGGGCGGAGCTACCGACGAAGGCGTGTTGCAGGTCCTCCAAGGTGCGGCCTCGGGTCTCCGGCAGGAAGAGGAAGGCCACCAGCGCCAGCAGGATCTCGAAGGCACCGAACACCATGACGGCGTTCCGTAATCCGATTGCGATAGTCAGGTCAGGGAACACCTGTTACGCAAGACATGACATCATTATTGATGTAAGACGGAGGATCGAGCCTACACTATTCCTTACTCTGAATGACCCACACGGGTTCACTGCTTCATGATATGATGGAAGTATGGCGTAGCTAACAAGTGGTAAAATGACGGCGTTTTATATACATGAGGCTTTATCAAGTACCAATAAAGTCTAATTTATTGGTACTTGATTTTGCTGTATGTCTTTTTACCACCATCCTTTCCTTCATAAAACACAAACAAGTTACATTTTTATTACCCCCGACAACTTATGATCATCTAAGGTACCTAAAGGCAAAGCTTTAGCATTGTAATAAATTACTGGAAGGTCTTTATTAATTTTTGACGATGGTAACTCAAAACAGTGTATTAACCTTATGGTAAACTGTGTACGAACCTGGGTGACGAGGAAGAGAGAGATGACAAAGATGCTGGTGCATATCGATGCTCCCAGAGATCGTACGGGCGTGGGCAGCAGCTCTCCTAGGAGGATCCAGGGCACAGGGCCCGTGCCCAGGCCAAAGGATGCCACGTAGACCATGACTGCTGTGAGGGGCACCCAGCCCACCCCTTGGTCGTCGGAGTATAGCACCCCACCTGCAGCAGCCACGTCAGGAGGGAAGACGTGTTATGAAGGGGCTCTGAAAAAGTCTCTCGCACTACGCTCCATATTTACTCTAGTATCACCACCACAATAATACCATTACCATCGATACCATAACTACCACACCACCACCACCACTTTTACTATATACCACAACTAACACAGCTCTGTCTTACCTTTAGGGGTTTAGCGCTTAAGTTGATTATAATGATAATATTAACAACTATCACACACCAACCAGACCACCACCACTTTTACTACATAATTACCATAGCACACCACCATAATTACACCATGATAGCTCACCAGTAACAAAGAGGGCGCCACCACAGACGATGGACGAGACAATGAGGAGAGGCCGCCTTCCCACCCTGTCAATAATGACGGCGGAAACCAGCGTGAAGACCAGACGACACACGCCCACCAACACAGAGCAGGTGAAGGGGTCGATGGTCACCCCAGCGTTCTCGAAGAAATACACGGCGTACATGAAGATCACCATGGCGCCGCCCAGCTCACGCAGGATGAAGATTCCAGTCACCAGCACGACGGGCCGGTAGTTACCTGGTTCCTTCAGTGATCGGAACTGTCGGGAGTAGATAAGTGGTGAAGCTGACACAGTTAACTGACGAATAACTCGTGTAACACCTAAGTATCTATTGATGGAGACGTTTCACTAACCACTGACTTTTTCAGTCCATTACAGAGTAAATACTGGGAACTGTGGAAGAAGTGGAGGGATAATTTGTAGTATTTTGTCCCTCAACCTTGATAAATCTGAAACATCTGCAACAATAAAGGTACTCGGGTACTACACATGCGTCCTATTCATCAATTTATCGGTATTATACACTATTAATGTAGATACGATTAAGCTTGACACCTGGGTCATCTCTTTTTCCTCTATCTCTCTCTTCTATAAATTCACCCCTCTTATAATCGTAACACGAAAGCGGTACCCACCTGCTGCAGGAAAGAGTTGTGTTGGGCGTGCTGGTTGAGGGCATCACGGATAGTGCTAAGTTCGGCGTCCACATCATGTTCAGGAGCTCGCAACTTCATCAGGGCCCTGCAGTATACACGTTATCTATCCTGCTGCTGCTTCTTATACAGGGAATTCAGTCACATTAACATACATTGTAATGTTCATGTAACTGAATTCACGTACTGTGTAACTAACTCATCATTTCTTTAACTAAATTCATTACTCTTGTAAATAGTTCGCTACAACTGTAACTTGCTTAGCTATCAGAATGTTGGGGTCAAGTCCCCGGGCCCATTATGTATCTCTGTAATCATTTTGACTACCGACGAAAGGATGGATGTGCAAGATACATTGATCAAATTATGGGCTACCACCGACTGCTCGGTTGACTGTCAGGTTATTTAGATTTACGGAACTTCAGGAGCACAGGAGAGATGATAGCAAAACCAAGGCAGGCCCTTTTATTATGACTTTTTGTATAGTTCAACTTAAGATAACTGGTTTATTTAGGATTAGGACTTTCAAGACTCAACAAAAGCTTACCCAAGACGTAATCCCCAAATTTAGAGCTCACGTTTTAATCCAAACCCACCGACCCTTGTAGCCCTCATACAAATCCACCCACTGACCTTACTGAGACTACTTTTTTCTACCTTAACCCTGTTATACCTTGACAGGATTATAAAATATACCTTTCCACATTTTAATTTTATGGGTACTGTACACATGGCACTTGTACACCATAATTTTTAAAGGGGTGGAGGGGTAAGCCAGCGGAAGGCCTCGGTCAGATGACCAAAAGCTCCAGCGGTGGGTCATCATATGACTAAGACCCGCGTCAGGAAACACTTGTCCTGTTTCCTGACTAACTTAACCTCAAAATTAATCATTATAACATCATTTACATTTTAAGTTCATTCTTTTTTCTTCTTCCAGAAAATAACTTTAAATCCATACAAGTGGTTTTCATATGCTGTACTAAAGCACAATAAAATATATTATAACCAACAATGATATTAGTGTCAAGTTCATGTGCCACTCCTCCCGCCGATCATCCAAACCTGTTAGAAAGTAAATATACCAATTTAAAAAAAATTCATTTCTATTTCACTCCGATAAATTCCACTACATTTCTTGGTAGTAGATTCCCGAGGTATTTAACAGCTGAACATCCCTCTACTTCTCTACTCAAAATTTCACCTTAAAACAAGGAAAAAAAAACACTCGTCCCCAGAAAACTCCTAGCGAGATTTTCTTAAGTCTTGTCTTACCAGCTACCCTTAAACAAAAGCTCACCTGTAGAATAGAAATCTTCCTCTCTTTCAGAACCCCTCGATTCTAAAGAAATTGTTCTATCCACTCCTCTCCAGAACTTCTCACCTGAGAGCCAGCTTCTCCTTTCCTTTCTTGAGGAGCCAGTATGGGGACTCGGGCACAAAGAGGACACCGACGGTGACGGGGAAAAGGAGGAGGCCACAGACGAGGGTAGTGCTCTGCCAGTCAAGGAAGCGGGCCAACACGTACACCAGCAGCATCCCGACACTCACCATCATCTCGGGCAGCGATGACAGTAGCCCACGCACGTCAGCAGTGCACATCTCCGCTAGCAGAGGCTGCAGTAAGGATTTTAGTTTTGTGTGAAGCTCTAAACCAGTGTGAATCATTCAGCGCAAGGACTGATGCAGGCTAGAATGTCCTTCCGCTAATCCTAAGACAAACATTCTACCTAACGATCTTCAATGGTAGGAGAAAGCCACACCATCTGCTAGTCGATGATCTTCAACTTCTCTGTCTTCTGTTTAAGAGCAACACTGGTTGACCCATCTGAGTTTCGTGAATGTTTTTTAATATAATAATAATTCCGTGTAAGCCTTGATTCTGGAAATGGATTCTTGCTTCAAGGAATTGTAGCTACCTTTCCCATTACTTTGTTTTTACCTCCCATTCCCCAGGCCCTACGATCGCTACGGTC
Organism: Cherax destructor; assembly: GCA_009830355.1. NCBI lineage: Eukaryota > Metazoa > Arthropoda > Malacostraca > Decapoda > Parastacidae > Cherax > Cherax destructor. Next base: position 41,790 of record WNWK01011994.1, read on the forward strand.
TCTCACTTCCCAATGAATATGGTAATAATGTGTCAGCAAAAGGCATTAACGCCAGTCATTTAATTTGCTTAGTTACCATTACATGAATGCCCACTCCCTGGACCCATTATATGCCCCTAATTTTTTAACTACAGCCACAGGATGAGTATGGGGTGCATAATAGTTATTAAATAAGAGTTATCAATCAGCAGAATTTGGACATATATTTTTTAGCATAGGGAAGATTTCATCTACATTTCCTTTAATTGTATGTATTTGATATCAGTACAGCAATTAGTTGACCTGAGTTAACTCTTGCAATTGCTGTATGATTTAATTAAGTAGAAATATTTAGAAACATTACTGTAGAGGAGGCTATGATGGCTAAGGGATCAATTGTGGGAGGTTTATGGTTGTGTTGGGGGTTGATATCGGTTGTGGGGGTTGATGTTCGTTGCGGGATGTTTATCGGTTGTGAGGCTGTGGTTGTTGATGTTGGTTATGGAGTGTTGGTGGTAATTGCCGGGTGTTCATTTTGACTCCGTAAGAAGTAATATCAAAATATTTTATTGAAATGAAAACGTATTAATAAACTAAACTGAAACGTCATCCTTCGACTATACTACGCGTCAATACAACCATTGTCAGCATAATTTAACATACGTTAGCAGTGATGCCACGGACTTCAAACAGTGTCAGGTCAGCAGAGTTCAAACCCTTCTAGACGCCCCACAGTGAGGGGTAGTCAGTGAGACACGTACCCTCAAATAGACAGGACAAGTCTGCAGGCTTGGCTTAGGTAGTAGGAAGCCCAGCTTGCAGTCTTGTCCTGTCCCAGCCTGCAGTCTTGTCCTGTCCCAGCCTGGAGTCTTGTCCTGTCCCAGCCTGCAGTCTAGTCCTGTCCAAACCCTCAGTCTTGTCCTGTCTGCCTGAGGTACGTGTCTCACTGACTACCCCTCACTGTGGGGCGTCCAGCAGGGTTTGAACTCTGCTGACCTGACAGTATTTGAAGTCCGTGGCATCATCACGGCTAACGTATGTTAAATTATTCTGACACCATCACCGTCCTTCACCACCTACCTGCACCACTGTGGTGAGCATAAAACCCACACCACCTGTGATGATTCGCCCCATGAAGATCCAAACCAGAGACTCCGTGGTAGCCATGAAGATCCAGCCGACCATGGCGGGGAGCAACACGAAGCTCAGGAGACGACAAGGACCCACAGCCTCCACCAGAAAGCCGCTCCCAGCCGTCGTGAAGACGGCCACCACACCAGCACACGACACTGACGACATAAACACACACACGGTGTTACGCTAGTGGCACACGGTGTTATGCTAGTGCACACGGTGTTATGCTAGTGACACACGGTGTTATGCTAGTGACACACGGTGTTATGCTAGTGACACACACGGTGTTATGCTAGTGACACATGATGTTATGCTAGTGGAACACGGTGTTATGCTAGTGACACACACGGTGTTATGCTAGTGATACACACGGTGTTATGCTAGTGACACACACGGTGTTATGCTAGTGACACACACGGTGTTATGCTAGTGACACATGATGTTATGCTAGTGACACACGGTGTTATGCTAGTGACACAACGGTGTTATGCTAGTGACACACATGGTGTTATGCTAGTGACACACACGGTGTTATGTTAGTGACACACATGATGTTATGCTAGTGACACACACGGTGTTATGCTAGTGACACACGGTGTTATGCTAGTGACACACATGATGTTATGCTAGTGACACATACGGTGTTATGCTAGTGATACACATGATGTTATGCTAGTGACACACACGGTGTTATGCTAGTGACACACACGGTGTTATGCTAGTGACACACACGGTGTTATGCTAGTGACACATGATGTTATGCTAGTGACACACGGTGTTATGCTAGTGACACACACGGTGTTATGCTAGTGACACACACGGTGTTATGCTAGTGACACAAACGGTGTTATGCTAGTGACACACACGGTGTTATGCTAGTGACACACACACGGTGTTATACTAGTGGCACACACACGGTGTTATACTAGTGGCAGTCACACACGGTGTTATGCTAGTGACACACACAATTGTTATGCTAGTGGCACACATACACGGTGTTATGCTAGTGGCACACACACGGTGTTATGCTAGTGGCACACACACGGTGTTATGATAGTAGAACACACACACGGTGTTATGCTAGTGGCACACACGGTGTTATGCTAGTGGCACACACACGGTGTTATGCTAGTGGCACACACACACGGTGTTATGCTTGTGGCATACACACACACACGGTGTTATGATAGTGGCACACACACACGGTGTTATGCTAGTGGCATACACACGGTGTTATGCTAGTGGTATACACACGGTGTTATGCTAGTGGCGCACACACACGGTGTTATTATGCATACACAGTAGCTAGTCACACACGGTGTTATGCTAGTGGCATACACACACGGTGTTATGCTAGTGGCACGCACACACGGTGTTATGCTAGTGGCACACACACGGTGTTATGCTAGTGGCACACTCACACGGTGTTATGCTAGTGGCACACACACACGGTGTTATGCTAGTGGCACACACACACGGTGTTATGCTAGTGGCACACACACAGTGTTATGCTACTGGCACACACACACGGTGTTATGCTACTGGCACACACAAACGGTGTTATGCTAGTGGCATACACACACGGTGTTATGCTAGTGGCACACACACGGTGTTATGTTAGTGGCATACACACACGGTGTTATGCTAGTGGCATACACACACGGTGTTAGCTAGTGGCCTACACTCGGTGTTATGCTAGTGGCACACACACGGTGTTATGCTAGTGGCACATTCACACGGTGTTATGCTAGTGGCACACACACACGGTGTTATGCTAGTGGCACACACACACGGTGTTATGCTAGTGGCACACACACGGTGTTATGCTAGTGGCATACACACACGGTGTTATGCTAGTGGCACGCACACACGGTGTTATGCTAGTGGCGCACACACACGGTGTTATGCTACTGGCACACACACACGGTGTTATGCTAGTGGCATACGCACACGGTGTTATGCTAGTGGCATACACACACGGTGTTATGATAGTGGCATACACACACGGTGTTATGCTAGTGGCATACACTCGGTGTTATGCTAGTGGCACACACACGGTGTTATGCTAGTGGCACACTCACACGGTGTTATGCTTGTGGCACACACACACGGTGTTATGCTAGTGGCACACACGGTGTTATGCTAGTGACACACACTTTGTTAAGCTACTGGCACACACACACACACGGTGTTAAGCTACTGGCACACACACACACGGTGTTATGCCATTAGCACACAAACAAGGTACTACACATGGATATCGTTGAATACAATGCAAATGCTAAAAGAACAGAAAAACATCTGAAAAAAATTAATTCGGCCTCTCACTAGGCTTTAAAAATAGAATAGCACTCGAAAAAGAATAACATATCGTCAGTGAAGAGGAAACTCAGGCCTCAAGAATCTTACGTTCTATGATAAAATGACAAGTCAAGCACGATAGGTTTGATCTGATCTTATCTGAACAGAGGAAAGTTTTTTTATTTAGCAAAATTAGATAAATCAGCTGCTACTCTATTCTATGATAGTTACAGTGGGAACAAAAGCTAACTGTTTCTTAGTCATATTCCATCACACAGGATGGATTACATATATGTATAAAGTATTAAAACAATAACAACATTGCAACTAGCCGGGGGATCGAACCCGCGTTGTTTTAGCCCGCCTCATGGTGAGCGAAAATTAAAATCCACTGGACCATTACAATCTTACATGGTCTAGTGGGTTAGAGCGTCGTGAATTTTCGCTCACCATGAGGCGGGCTAAAAACAACACGGGTTCGATCCCCCTGCTAGTCGCAGTGTTGTTATTGATTAAATACCACTCGTTCGTGGTTACAATACTATAGTATTAAAAATGTGTCAGCTTGAGACGGGAGACTTCAGTCTGACAATGAGGATATTGTCAAGTATTCAGTTAAAAGTTCATCAGTTACAGGGGTTTCAAAGGTTTCGTTCGTCATAGCTGGTTTCTATTACTTGGTAGGGATGGGGGGAAGAGAAAGTTGGTTAAAGTAAGTCACTCACCAAGCCACTCCTGGTCGTCAACAGTGAGGTTGAAGTTAGCGTAGGGGTCTTCATGATACGAGACACCTCCACAGACCATCCCACTACAGTGCCAGTACACAACACTGCACACACCACCACGCACGATGCACACATCTGCACACGAATCGGTAAAATATAATATGTATTTATCATAAATACATAGTATAGCGCACACATAACGGCACTTCATAACAAGACAAGAAAACTTAGATGCAAAGAATATTTCTTCGTACCAGCAAAACGTATAACAGGACGTCACAGTTATAAGAAAAAATGGAGCCGATGGGATGCTAAAAAAAATTTTCTTTGCAGAGTGGTTGACCACTGGAATAAATTTAAAGATAATGTAGTTAAGTGCTACAATAATTGGAAATATAAAAAAAGATTACAATTAACACTCAATCAAGCCAAACATAGTGCAGAACAGCTAAGAAAATAAGACGCAAAAGAATACAGGAAAACTTCAATGACATAATTATTAGTTATAAAATGCTTATCAAAGAACGAGGGAACAAAAAAAATGGAAGCTGACAAAAAAAGAAATGGTCAACAAGATGAAAATAACATTTTTTTCTGCAGCGTAACACCCATCAAAAGTATTATAATGACAACAAAGATTTTAGACATAACCAAAAGCCTAGTGAAAAAAAACAAGAGGGAAAAAATAATAATATGAACAAATGTAAGATAAAACCAGCCTATTAATTCAGTTTTTTTTTAAAAAAGTGAGAAAGGTAAAACAAAGTCAAGGACGATGACAAAAACACGACTGAACTGTAGAAAATATATGAGAAATGAGATATTAAATATAAAGTTCCAAGACTAAAGTATAAAAAATGTATATTAGAATGTAAGTGGATTTGCTTTACAAGTTTTATCTCCCTCGATGCTAAACCAAAAAGGAGGCGTAATTTAAGTAATTTTCAGTATGGAAAGGATGAATCTGTGGAAAATTTTGAATTTCCTAAATTCAGCATGAGTAAATTTGAATAATATAATAATTTGGTATTAAAATGAGATGGTGATTTGACCCTTCGAGAAATTTCGAGTGAGAAGGGATGTGGAACAGCCGCCAAGTGGACCGGGGAGGACGCCATAGTGAGTTTATTGTGTCTACACTGGTTGTTACAATAGCCATGTAATCAGGCATCATCGAGGTTCAGTTGGTGTAAATCAGCCTTAATCCTTAATTGGTGTAAATCAGCCTTAATCCTTAATTGGTGTAAATTGGCCTTAATCCCGCTGAAAAATTGGGATAAATAGTGTGGAAAACCCTTAAAATTCAGCTACAAGGACAAAAAATATGGGACTCCAATTCTTCCCGGCAACACCCCTTAGCTAAATGATGCTTACCCATAATGTATAGTAGTTTTTGCGTTGGCTATCGTAAACTCTAGCTATTAGGATAGCGTTAGGGTGTCTTACAAATAAACATTGTGATACAGTAATTAAATAGTAAGTGGTAATACGAATTTCTTTTCTAATAACACCATTATAATTTATGTACAATAATTATATTCTGTGTACCCAGGAAGACAAATCATATACAGTCCACATTATTTGATAATTTACCATTATTGGTATTAATGTTTAATATTTTAATTAGTTTAATATTAGGTCTAGCTTTTTGTGAGAGTGGTGATGAAGTGGGCATCGAGGGAGTGACAGTCCTGTGACCTACTGTGACTAAGTCCCACTTACCTCACCCAAATTACTTGCACGTAATAATTCAGGTAATACCCTGTAAACCTCATGCAGGTAATTTCTCACAAAATCTGTCAAAACGTTATCTAGCATGAAATCTTTAAATTTACAAACTGGCACGTCTTACCTGTCGCCATCTGTAGATAAACCATCCTTTAAATGCCATCGTGAGACGACCTCGGACAACAGTAGCAGAGTTCAGGCTGTATTCTCTGAGCAGGTGACAATATCTGGAAGAAATTATGGAGACGTGTAGGTACGGCCTCTGTGGTGCGAGTTGTGGGCGTGCTTAAGATAACGGTGTTGGATGAGTTGCTGGTGCAAGGTGTTGGTATAAGCATGCTTAGTGTTAGTTAAAGATGCCCGGGAGGTGTAAGTTACAGGTATTAAAGTACATGCTGTGGTGTGTGTCACGGGAATGTCCTTCGTTGGGTGAGTTGCGGGTTCTCTACTGTCTTAGCCAGAGCCGTGCTGGCGGGGGAACACCAAAGCTTATCCATTCTTACACTTTTGGAGTCACTTGACTGACTTTCTTTTCGTGTGTGTTTATATTATATATATATACAAATATTAAGCACATACATACACACAGGTTCAAGAAACATGATTCCTGTTAAACATGTGTTTTATAGCATACAGGAAATAAATGTGTGTTGAATTACCACTTGAAGTTACAGGAGCAAAGTTATGTCATGGTATCCAGTGTCATTTTCATCGTATATTGTTTTTAAACGTCTAATGGTTGTAGCACTTATTGTCATCTCTTTTAAAACATTTCATTGATCAACCACTACGAAGAAATGTTGTCTATTATTCCTACTCCCCACTTTTTCATCGTTTTTAAACTGTAGCTTCTTGTTATCCCTGCTGCAAGTACTAAGAAATTATTTTAACATATAAAAGTAAAATATATTTTATAATTCGAAAGTTTAGCATGTGAGTTTTTCTCATAATTTCATTTATGTGATCTCCCGGTGACTTAAGTTTTCATTAATAGAAGCTCTAGGTCTCATTTTTTTCAGTATTTTATTACAGTCTTATATTCTTCATGTGACCTGATTTCACTTTCTCCCATTTTCATAACATTGCATTTATCTAAATTAATTTCCATCATCCAGCTATTACTCTATTAACTCAATTTATCTGTCCGTCTGGCAAAGTTTACATTAAATTTGGTGGTGATTTAACCTCCCAGTGATACTGGTATCCCAGCCAGAGCCTAGCAGTTGTCACACAGCCAGAGCCTAGCAGTTGTCACACAGCCAGAGCCTAGCAGTTGTCACACAGCCAGAGCCTAGCAGTTGTCACACAGCCAGAGCCTAGCAGTTGTCACACAGCCAGAGCCTAGCAGTTGTCACACAGCCAGAGCCTAGCAGTTGTCACACAGCCAGAGCCTAGCAGTTGTCACACAGCCAGAGCCTAGCAGTTGTCACACAGCCAGAGCCTAGCAGTTGTCACACAGCCAGAGCCTAGCAGTTGTCACACAGCCAGAGCCTAGCAGTTGTCACACAGCCAGAGCCTAGCAGTTGTCACACAGCCAGAGCCTAGCAGTTGTCACACAGCCAGAGCCTAGCAGTTGGCACATCCAAGAGCTTATTTTGTTGGATTCTATGCAGAGGTTTATTATGTTTATCACAGGTTAATTTCTGTCGAAAGATGGAGTTCAATCCCTCAAACATAAATAGGTAATTAATTATATTAAACTCAACAGGTGGTTGTCAAAATCCATTATATCATACGGACGTGCTATCTTCCTTAACTAACAGAATGTTGAAGCCTAGGTCCTGGACCCATTATGTGGCTTTGTAATTTTTTTAACTACCGTCCATAGGATAGATATGGGTTGACTAATGCCTACAGATGGGTATAGGGTGGCTACTGCCCACACGATGGGTATAGGGTCCCTCATAAAACCATTAAAATAATGAGCACCAGCAGTGAAACCAATCAGTTAAGGTAACAGAGAAGCACAACTCCAAGGTGTCGGATGTCACTCAGAGGGATGTGAGTCAAGAGTGAGAGACGACACTCTACCTTAGTCAAGATTCTGGCGTGAGAGGGGACGAGGTGGTGGTACATGGGACTAATTTACTTCGTTTGGGGACATCCAACGCATGAATCACTCCGAGGTCTGTTTTTGTGTTATATGTACTTTAGTTTTAGGTGAGGTTAGACTCGTTTCGAAAAGATGAAAGATAATACCATACTGAATGTCCGTGGTTCACTCCCCGGCCTGGTAGAAACTAGGCATGTTTCCTTACACCTGCTGGCTCTGTTCACCTAGTAGTAAGTAGGTACTTGGGTGTTAGTAGACTTGCGGGTCGCATCAATCTACTAACAGTAGGGATTGATGGATCCTAATGAAGTACTGTTTTTCTTGGGTTATCCTGGGTAACTAACCATACCGAGTTAAAAAAAATCAAACAGTCTGGTTAGGTAAGAATTAGAAAGGCAAAAGACTCTCCAATTGCTACTAATTAAACAGTTTTATTAGGTTAGGTTCAGAAAACCAAAAGACAATCGCACATTGTTATTAATCAAATAGTTTGGTTTAAACTGAGTACAATCCTGTATATCAAATCTACTAAGCTATTTTATCAGTCACATATTACACAAGAATTGAATAGACAGATTGCATTTATTTACTTTTAAAAAACCTACTCAGTATATGAGGAATCAAATGTACACTATTGCAGTAAATGAGACATTTTATTTGAAAGAAAAATGCGAAATACTGGAAGAAAAATGTTCTCATAAGAAAAATGTCACCAGTAGGATACCACAAGGATCAGCACTGACTCGATTAAGTGCATAAATTACATAAATGATTTACCAGAAGGAATAACAAATTATATGAACACATTTGCGGTTGATGCAAAAATCATACAGAATAGGTCATAAAAATGACTAAAAAAAATCTACAAGATTAAGATAAATTGAGCAAATGAAAAGACTTAGAAGTAATAGATGTGTGGGACAGATACAGTGGTCACATCCACACTATATACCAGAAATATAACTGGTATGAAGTGTGTGTGTAGAGGGAAAAAAAATCTGAGCACTATCAATAATGGGAACAATAGGTAGTAGTTGAAAAATCTTCACAAAATCAGCCTGGAAAAGATAATATGAAGTTTGCTCGCAATGGTAGAGTAACGAAATAAGTTACAGGAGGGTGTAATATGTGCTACAACCATGAGAAATGTTAAAAATGTATAGGATAGATTAAACACTAAAGGTGGGGCTAATACGAACGTAGCCTTGCTCCTTTAATTACAAATCCCCACCCAAGAAAATGACCTGACCTGCGGATTAGGCTTGAATACACACCGGGGGGGACCTACCTACCTGGAGGTAGGTAAGACTAACCTTTAAGTTGGGAAGACAAGAGTTTGACCTGGCTGTTGTAGGCAGGCAGCCAGGGAGGGAGGTGACCAGAGCGTGGGTCACCGAGGAATACACTGAGAGCTAGGCCACGGCGTCAGTGTGTGAGCTGGAGCCGTTTAGCGATCTGCGGAAAACTCATGACTCAGGGATCACATGAGGCTACAATGCCTCCTACCTCAGCCTCAGTCACGCGCCCATTGTGTACCTCCCCTCCTGGTGATACTTCAACCCACCCACCGTCTAGTGGAGCTTCAACCCACCTCCAGGTGATACTTCAACCCACCCACCGTCTAGTGGAGCTTCAACCCACCTCCAGGTGATACTTCAACCCAACCCGCCTGGAGCCTAACCCCACATAAGAAAGGATGAACAGTGCAAGAGGCCTACTGGCCCATACTAGGCAGATCTTTCTCGAACCAGAACCCACTAACAAAAAAAATTGTTTAACCAATTTTCAGTGCTACCCAGCAAGAAGCATTGCTAGCCCTATTAACTCGTGTGCAAGTCCCACTGAAATCCATCCCTCCCACTTTTATATTTATCCAACCTAAATTTAGCTTCAATAACCCTACTAGGCAAACTGTTCCAATCATCTACTATATTTATTTGCTCTCCTCAAACTTATTTTTCTGGGTTTTTCTCTCTCGTCACCCTTTTCATGTTCAAGGTCATCGTGGCTACATTTCCTAAGTCTACCTGGTCTGTACGTAGGCTTACTTGGCTCTCCATCGAGGGAGTGTCCTAACTAATGTCTTCCATGGGAAGAGGTGTTTGTACCTCACCATCTACAACCAATTGTCCCTAGTCCTAGCCCGATTCCCCGCCCTCGTGGGGCTCGTAGGGAGAAGCTAGGTACCTTGGACTGCCACTAGCCCCACCTTACGGGGCTCGAAGGATGTATCAGCTACGTAGCAGCAGATGATGTCAGGAAGTGCAAAGGCAGCAAGCACTATAGGATCCTTTTGGAGCCACACCCCAGCTTTGGTCAGCAGCCCGAGCGCTGCGGAAGCTCAGGGAATCACAGGCATAGTAAGTAGTAGGTTTGCCGGTGCTATCCCTGCCCGGGTCTTTTCCAGATGGTGACCCAGCGAACCACAGGCATAAAGTTTGGTGCTTATATACCGGCGTCAGGTGAGGGACGTACAGCAGATGAAGGCATTATGTAGATGAATGGTTCAGAGAACCGACAAGTTATAAATTAGACACATATGCAACACTTGGGTATCTTTATTGAGGAAACGTTTCGCCACACAGTGGCTTCATCAGTCCAATACAAAGTAGAAAGGTGTAAGGAGAGGAGGAGTTTGAGGTAATCAGTCCCTCGGCCTAGAGTCGATGTGTTCAGTCCATCAATCTTGTATTTCATCCAGCACTTGTTGGTATACTGTAGATGAAGGCATTGTCACTGGTAGGTGGGATTTCCCAGGGAAAGTAGGTCATACCCAAGGGATGGACCAATAGAAGCTGTTGTATAGGCACATCAGGAGGAAGACAACAGTCAAGGACCAGGTAATCAGGCTGAGGAAGGAAGGTGGGGAGCTCACAAGAAACGACCAAGAAGTATGAGAGGAGCTCAACATGAGATTTAAGGAAGTATTTACAGTGAAGACAGAAAGGACTCCGGGAAGTCAGAATAGGGAAGTACACCAACAAGTGCTGGATGAAATACACACAACCGAGGAGGTGGTGAAGAAGCTGCTAAGTGAACTTGATACCTCAAAGGCAGTGGAACTGGACAACATCTCTCCGTGGGTCCTTAGAGAGGGAGCAGAGATGCTGTGTGTGCCACTAACAATTTTCAACACATCCATCAAAACTGGGAAACTACCTGAGGTTTGGAAGACGGCAAATATAGTCCCCGTTTTTAAGAAAGGAAACAGACACGAGGCATTAAACTACAGACCAGTGTCATTGATGTGTATAATGTGCAAAGCCATGGAACAGATTATCAGGAGGAGAGTGGTTTAGCACCTGAAACAGAACACGCTTATAAACGACAACCAGCATGGATTCAGGGAAGGAAAATCCTGTGTCACAAACCTACTGGAGTTTTATGACAAGGTAATGGAAGATGCGAGAGAGAGGGGTGGGTAGATTGCATTTTCTGGGACTGCAAGAAGGCCTTAAGACACAGTTCCTCACAAGAGATTAGTGCAAAAGCTAGAGGATCAGGCACACATAACAGGAAGAGCACTGCAATGGATCAGAGCATACCTGACAGGGAGGCAACAACGAGACGAGTCATGGTACGTGACGAGGTGTCAGAGTGGGCGCCTGTGACGAGCGGGGTTACAGAGGGGACAGTCCTAGGACCAGTGCTATTATTGGTATACGTGAATGCCATGACGTGAAGTTAATGAGGAGAAATAAATCGGATGAGGATCAGGCAGGACCACAAAGAGACCTGGACAAGCTGAAAGCCTGGTCCAGCAACTGGCTACTCGAATTTAACCCCGCCAAATGCAAAGTCATGAAGATCGGGGAAGGGCAAAGAAGACCGCAGACAGAGTATAGGCTAGGTGGCCAAAGACTGCAAACCTCACTGAAAAGGATCTTGGGGTGAGTATAATACCGAGCACATCTCCTGAAGTGCACATCAACCAGATAACTGCTGCAGCATATGGGCGCCTGGCAAACCTGTGAATAGCGTTCCAATACCTCAGTAAGGAATCGTTCAAGACTCTGTACACCGTGTACGTCAGGCCCATACTGGAGTATGCAGCACCAGTTTGGAACCCACATCTGGTCAAGCACGTCAAGAAATTAGAGAAAGTGCAAAGGTTTGCAACAAGACTAGTTCCAGAGGTAAGGGGAATGTCTTACGAAGAAAGGTTAAGAGAAATCAGCCTGACGACACTGGAGGACAGGAGGGTTAAGGGAGACATGATAACGACATACAAAATACTGCAATGAATTGACAAAGTGAATAGAGACAGGATGTTCCAGAGATGGGACACAGAAACAAGGGGTCACAATTGGAAGTTGAAGACTCAGATGAGTCAAAGGATGTTAGGAAGTATTTCTTCAGTCACAGAGTTGTCAGGAAGTGGAATAGTCTGGAAAGTGACAGAGTGGAGGCAGAAACCATACATAGTTTAAAGACGAGGTATGATAAAGCTCATGAAGCAGGGAGAGAGAGGATCTAGTAGCGATCAGTGAAGAGGCGAGGCCAGGAGCTATAACTCGAGCCCTGCAGCCACAAATAGGCGAGTACAAATAAGTGAGTACACACACACACACATACACACACAGGAACATCTCCTGAGGCGCACATCAACCAAATAACTGCTGCAGCATATGGGCGCCTAGCAAACCTAAGAACAACATTCCGACATCTTAATAAAGAATCGTTCAGGACCCTGTACACTGTGTACGTTAGGCCCATACTGGAGTATGCAGCACCAGCTTGGAACCCACACCTAGCCAAGCACGTGAAGAAGCTCGAGAAAGTGCAAAGGTTTGCAACAAGACTAGTCCCGGAGCTAAGGGGTATGTCCTATGAGGAGAGGTTAAGGGAAATTGACCTGACGACACTGGAGGACAGGAGAGATAGGGGGGGATATGATAACAACATATAAGATACTGAGAGGAATTGACAAAGTGGACAGAGACAGAATGTTCCAGAGATGGGACACAGCAACAAGGGGACACAGATGGAAGCTGAAGACTCAGATGAATCACAGGGATGTTAGGAAGTATTTCTTCAGTCACAGAGTGGTCGGGAAGTGGAATAGTTTAGGAAGCGATGTAGTCGAGGCAGGCTCAATACATAGTTTTAAGCAGAGCTATGATAAAGCTCATGACGCAGGGAGAGTGACCCAGTAGCGGCCAGTGAAGAGGCGGGGCCAGGAGCTATGACTCGACCCCTGCAACCACAACTAGGTGAGTACAACTAGGTGAGTACACACACACAGGCTTACTTATCTGACCTCCATTTCCTTTCCATCCTTTCCTTGTTGCTCCTCTCCTTCATTTCACGTGTATGTGTCGTGTTTGCGATAGCTTTGTACCTGGCCAAAGCAGACAGCATTTGTGCTCTTTACCATTTTGTTTATATCGATGATATCTATTGAGGGCCACACTCTACATCTTATTTTCTCTCTAGATATATAAATTAGGTATGTTCAGTGTTTGGAAACTTTTATTAAGATAAATTACACTCACTATGAGCTTTGTCAATCCAATACAGAGGTAAAGACGGGTAAATATATCTTATCTTATATTAGAGGGCTGGGGTAATGTAGGCTGAGCTTGAGTACAGTGGTTTCGCTTAGCGGCCCAGGATCAGTTTAGGTAAGATAAGATAAGATAAGATTTCGTTCGGATTTTTAACCCCGGAAGGTTAGCCACCCAGGATAACCCAAGAAAGTCAGTACGTCATCGAGGACTGTCTGTCTTATTTCCATTGGGGTCCTTAATCTTGTCCCCCAGGATGCGACCCACACCAGTCGACTAACACCCAGGTACCTATTTGCTGCTAGGTGCACAGGACAACTGGTGTAAGGAAACGCGTCGAAATATTTCCATCCCGCCGGGAATCGAACCTTGGCCCTCCGATTCCCGGTAAAACTGTAAAACTTCCTGGGTTCTGTACACCTGTATTGCCCATACTGATTCAAGGCAGCGATATCTATGTACATTTTCTTCTTCGTAGATAAGTCTGGCTTCACTCCTATTCCTGGCTTCTTCAGTCCAATAGAGAGAAGAACGGTGGAGGATAAGAAGTTTGAGGTAATCAGTCCCCCTGGAGCCGATATTTTCAGTTCATTAATCTTGATAAACGTAGAGAATATGCGTGGAAAAGAGGCTTATATACTACAGACAGATGAGATAAAGCGGAAAAAACCCACTAGTGAAGTAGATCATGTCTTTAGGTTAGGCAAAACCTTGAAAAATTCCCTGAATCAGAATTTGTATAAGAGATTTAGAAATTAGACAAGTTGATAAATGAAGAGGAAACAAGACGGTAGACAGAACGTGAGGGAGGAGAAAGAAACAGCGGTAGTAGTAGTGGTTGTAGAATATTGGTAGTGGTGGTTGTAGAATATTGGTAGTGGTGGTTGTATAATATTGGTAGTGGTGGTTGTAGAATATTGGTAGTGGTGGTTGTAGAATATTGGTAGTGGTGGTTGTAGAATATTGGTAGTAGTGGTTGTAGAATATTGGTAGTGGTGGTTGTATAATATTGGTAGTGGTGGTTGTATAATATTGGTAGTGGTGGTTGTAGAATATTGGTAGTGGTGGTTGTATAATATTGGTAGTGGTGGTTGTAGAATATTGGTAGTAGTGGTTGTAGAATATTGGTAGTGGTGGTTGTATAATATTGGTAGTGGTGGTTGTAGAATATTGGTAGTGGTGGTTGTATAATATTGGTAGTGGTGGTTGTAGAATATTGGTAGTGGTGGTTGTAGAATATTAGTAGTGGTGGTTGTAGAATATTGGTAGTAGTGGTTGTAGAATATTGGTAGTGGTGGTTGTAGAATATTGGTAGTGGTGCTTGTAGAATACTGGTAGTGGTGGTTGTAGAATATTGGTAGTGGTGGTTGTAGAATATTGGTAGTGGTGCTTGTAGAATATTGGTAGTGGTGGTTGTAGAATATTGGTAGTGGTGCCTGTAGAATATTGGTAGTGGTGCTTGTAGAATACTGGTAGTGGTGGTTGTAGAATATTGGTAGTGGTGGTTGTAGAATACTGGTAGTGGTGGTTGTAGAATATTGGTAGTGGTGCTTGTAGAATATTGGTAGTGGTGGTTGTAGAATATTGGTAGTGGTGCTTGTAGAATATTGGTAGTGGTGGTTGTAGAATATTAGTAGTGGTGGTTGTAGAATATTGGTAGTGGTGGTTGTAGAATATTGGTAGTGGTGGTTGTAGAATATTGGTAGTGGTGTCGTGTGGGTCTTGGGAGAGATATATAGGAGGTCAAAGATACTCCTTGTTGGATGGTTACGGTATATTTACAGTAAGTGAAGGAGAGTCCCGCACACCGTCTGTCTCGCCTGTAGGTCTAACGTTAGTGAGCAGTCTGCCTATGATAGGCTGTGCACATGCGCTGAGCCTCTGACGTCAGCGGGTACCGTGACGTCACACGCAAAGGGACCAGCTGTATAAAGATATACTAAACAAGTGTATCTATGATACTGACACGACAGTGGTGCTTGTAGAATACTGGTAGTGGTGGTTGTAGAATATTGGTAGTGGTGGTTGTAGAATATTGGTAGTGGTGGTTGTAGAATACTGGTAGTGGTGGTTGTAGAATATTGGTAGTGGTGCTTGTAGAATATTGGTAGTGGTGGTTGTAGAATATTGGTAGTGGTGCTTGTAGAATATTGGTAGTGGTGGTTGTAGAATACTGGTAGTGGTGGTTGTAGAATATTGGTAGTGGTGGTTGTAGAATACTGGTAGTGGTGGTTGTAGAATATTAGTAGTGGTGGTTGTAGAATATTGGTAGTGGTGGTTGTAGAATATTGGTAGTGGTGCTTGTAGAATAT
This sequence comes from Cherax destructor, assembly GCA_009830355.1. NCBI lineage: Eukaryota > Metazoa > Arthropoda > Malacostraca > Decapoda > Parastacidae > Cherax > Cherax destructor. The sequence continues at coordinate 57,529 of WNWK01011994.1, forward strand.
TGGTAGTGGTGCTTGTAGAATATTGGTAGTGGTGGTTGTAGAATACTGGTAGTGGTGGTTGTAGAATATTGGTAGTGGTGGTTGTAGAATATTGGTAGCGGTGGTTGTAGAATACTGGTAGTGGTGGTTGTAGACTATTAGTAGTGGTGGTTATAGAATATTGGTAGTGGTGGTTGTAGAATATTGGTAGTGGTGCTTGTAGAATATTGGTAGTGGTGGTTGTAGAATATAGGTAGTGGTGCTTGTAGAATATTGGTAGTGGTGGTTGTAGAATATTGGTAGTGGTGGTTGTAGAATATTGGTAGTGGTGGTTGTAGAATATTGGTAGTGGTGGTTGTAGAATATTGGTAGTGGTGGTTGTAGAATATTGGTAGTGGTGGTTGTAGAATATTGGTAGTGGTGGTTGTAGAATATTGGTAGTGGTGGTTGTAGAATATTGGTAGTGGTGGTTGTAGAATATTGGTAGTGGTGGTTGTAGAATATTGGTAGTGGTTTTTGTAGAATATTGGTAGTGGTGATTGTAGAATATTGGTAGTGGTGGTTGTAGAATATTGGTTTACCTGGAGAGAGTTCCAGGGGTCAACGCCCCTGCGGCCCGGTCTGTGACCAGGCCTCATGTTGGATCAGGGCCTGATCAACCAGGCTGTTACTGCTGGCCGCACGCAGTCCCACGTACGAGCCATAGCCTGGCTGGTCAGGTACCGACTTTATGTGCCTGTCCAGTGCCTGCTTGAAGACAGCCAGGTGTTTATTGTTAATCCCCCTTATGTATGCTGGGAGGCAGTTGAACAGTCTTGGGCCCCTGACACTTATTGTGTTGTCCCTCAACGTGCTAGTGGCACCCCTGCTTTTCATTGGGGGGATGTTGCATCTCCTGCCGAGTCTTTTGCTTTCGTAGGGAGTGACTCGTGTGCAAGTTTGGTACTAATCCCTCTAGGATTTTCCACGTGTATATAATAATGTATCTCTCCCGCCTGCGTTCTAGGGAGTACAGGTTTAGGAACTTCAAGCGTTCCCAGTAATTCACAATTTCACCTGCCTTGAAAGGTGCAGTTAGTGTTCAGCAATATTCCAGCCTAGATAGAACAAGCGACCAGAAAAGTGTCATCATGGGCTTGGTATCCCTGGGTTTGAAGGTTCTCATTATCCATCCTGTCATTTTTCTAGCAGATGCGATTGCTACAGTGTTATGGTCCTTGAAGGTGAGATCCTCTGACATGATCACTCCAAGGTCTTTGACATTAGTTTTTCGCTCTATTGTGTGGTTGGAATTTGTTTTATACTCCGATGAGATTTTAATTTCCTCACGTTTTCCATGTCGGAGTAATTGAAATTTCTCATCATTGAACTTCATATTGTTTTCTGCAGCCCATTTAAAGATTTGGTTGATGTCTGCTTGGAGTCTTGCAGTGTCTTCAATCCTGGACCTGGGTCCAAGAGAACATGTAGGCCAGGATGAATTACAACAATTGGATATGCTGAAGATTGAAGACAGAGTAAAACAACTTAAGTTGAATCAAGTTTATAAAATTGCTCACAAACAGTGTCCAGAATATCTTGCTGCCAATTTTGTCAAGGCTGGGAACCAAAGCAGACATAGTACTAGGGGGAGAGAGCACACCTTTGTAGTACCCACAGTCAGTGGCCAGGCTTCAAACACCTTTTATTGTACAGCAATAAAGGAATGGAACAGACTGCCTGCACATGTCAAAGCCAGTCACAGTATGAGACAGTTCAAGAAGAGAGCCAAAAGGTACCTAATGAATGTAGTGACAGAAAGGGAGGAGAATGATTTTTTATTTTTTTAGCTAACACACATGTATATGTAAATAACTCGTTTTAACTTATTCCTAGTATATATCCTTTATAGTATAATAACATATATCTACTACACTGTATAATATTAAGGTATTAAATGGACCCCAATGGAAATAAGTCACTCTGACTTTTTTGGGTTATCCTGGGTTCTCTACACATATGCTGCTATGTATAATAATCTATGTAACTGTATTTGTGTATACCTGAATAAACTTACTTACTATTCAATGGTGGACACTGTCATACAGATTCGGGTGGTAGTGGTGGTTGTAGAATATTGGTAGTGGTGGTTGTAGAATATTGGTAGTGGTGGTTGTAGAATATTGGTAGTGGTGGTTGTAGAATATTGGTAGTGGTGGTTGTAGAATATTAGTTGTGGTGGTTGTAGAATATTAGTAGTGGTGGTTGTAGAATATTAGTAGTGGTGGTTGTAGAATATTGGTAGTGGTGGTTATAGAATATTGGTAGTGGTGGTTGTAGAATATTGGTAGTGGTGGTTGTAGAATATTGGTAGTGGTGGTTGTAGAATATTGGTAGTGGTGGTTGTAGAATATTGGTAGTGGTGGTTGTAGAATATTAGTAGGGGTGGTTGTAGAATATTGGTAGTGGTGGTTGTAGAATATTGGTAGTGGTGGTTGTAGAATATTGGTAGTGGTGGTTGTAGAATATTGGTAGTGGTGGTTGTAGAATATTAGTAGTGGTGGTTGTAGAATATTAGTAGTGGTGGTTGTAGAATATTAGTTGTAGTGGTATAGATAAAAATAAGAAGATAACAATAGTAGTAGTGGAAAGCTAGGGAATAATGGTGAATGTAACAGCAATGAAGAAACAGTTGTAGTAATGATGGTGAATAAACACAATAAAGGTAGCAGTAGTGTAATAAAACAAGAAAAGAGGAACACAATAAGAGAGCTTCTGGTCCACGGGAGGACAAAAAAAAGTGGGATGTTACCCCCGTCCCTTCCCAGGAGAGAACCCACCCTGGCAGAAGACCAGAAAGGAAATGCGGGATATTTACGTAAGGATAAGTAAGTTTATTTTGGTACAGGTACACATAAATAGAGTTACGCAAATTATCATACATAAATAACACATGAGCCTGGTCACAGACCGATGAGACCTGGTCACAGACCGATGAGGCCTGGTCACAGACCGATGAGGCCTGGTCACAGACCGGGCCGCGGGGGCGTTGACCACCGAAACCATCACCAGGTATCCAGATATGTGTAAATTACCTAGGATAACCCCCCAAAAAATCAGACAGAGTGACTTATTTTCATTGAGGAGCCCAATTCGATTCGATGTGGTTCGCCGGTATTGTCCCGGCCCAGGTCTTGTCCCGGCCCAGGTATTATCCCGGCCCAGGTCTTGTCCCGGCCCAGGTCTTGTCCAGTTGGTGACCCAGCAGAAAGAATGAGACCAGACGGAAGACAACATCAGTGTTGGTTGAATAGTAGTAGCGGTGGTAGAGGTACAAATAAAAAGAGCACCAGTCGTAGCAGTGTAAAACTAGGAAAGAATAATGACAGAGTGTAGTAGTTGTGATGGTGTTGGTAGAGGAGCACAGTCGGAGAGGTACTGGCCCACCGGCGTAGGGCGTCAACACCTGTGGTTAGTTTGATATCTTTATTATGCACCCCATACCCATCCTGTGGGCGGTAGTCAAAAGATTACAGAGGTACATAATGGGTCCAGGGACTGGACCTCAAAGTTTGATAGCTGAGCAAGTTACAAAGGTAATGAACTCAGATGGTCACAATCATGACAAGTTACAAAGGTATTTGCAGATTACAGAGGTATATATAGGGTCCAGAGACTGGGCCCAAAGTTTGATAGCTGAACAAGGTACAATAGTAATTAATTCACTAGTTACAAGGTAATGAATCATGTAAGTAAATTTACTTACGTCTGTACATGGTTGCACTCATGAACAAATTATAAAGCAATGAGCAATCTATTAGTCTACACCCAGCACAACTGTAATGAGTTATTGGTCAAATTTTAATTGTTGGGTCCACACACACACACACATATACATATACACATACATATATACACGCACACATACACACACATACATGTATATACATACACACATACACATACACACATGTACATACACACACACACACACACACACACGTGTCAATGCTTTATTTACAGGGAGCAAAGTCAGGTATTTTTCCAGAATGGTCTGTAATATACCACTGTGGATAAAATACTTTGACATATCTTGAACATTTCTGAATGAGTTGTCTCTGAATTCATTAATTTTATCGCACTCTAGTACATAATGACGCAGGGTGTGACAATAATCCAACTGGCAAAGTTTACATCTTGTTTGGTCTACATCTGGTGGTGGTGATTTTAAACCCGCCAAGATACTTGTAACTCCAGCCGGAGG